>JBBYHO010326343.1:0-29385 GCA_038382025.1 Adansonia gregorii | reverse complement strand
GCTGGAATTTTAGTACAAGGAGAATGAGATACAAGAGTACAAATTGATACAAATAAAAATGATGATTTTGAGCTTTTAATGTTGAATGATTCAATAAGGTTTGTATCTTCTCTCATCAGCTGTTTGGAACCTCTATTTATAGGTACAAATTGATTTATGGACGTTGAGCATTTAATGTGGTGGTTGGAGAGCCGTTGTAGCCTTTATAAATGTTGATTCTCGTTCAATCGCGCGCTAAAGTATCAATACAATATCAGTAGTATCGATACACAGTTTAAAAAGTTACCGTTACAACATGTTGTATTGATACTGAATCCTTAGTATCGATACTTATCTGTTTGTATCGATATAGATACCTTTGTATCGATACATATGAGGGTTTCAGCCAAAAGTAGGCTACTGCCAAACCCTATATTGATACTCATGGGGTCAGTATTGATACTCATCAACATGTATCGATACATACACATATGTATCGATACATACACATATGTATCGATACATTTAAGGGTTTCATGCCAACTTGAGGTACTGCCCAGCTCTGTATCGATACTCAGGGATCAAGTATCGATACTTATCAATATGTATCGATACTAATGTTCATTGTATAGATACATTTTGAGGGTTTGATGCATAGTATTGATACACATGTTTTTGGTATCGATACTGGTCTTTAAAATTCATTTTTAAAATCATTTTTGATGACTCAAACACATCTCAATGAATTGCCTTAGTACTTTTAAGAATCTTTTTCAATTTAAACATAAGTACAAGGTCGTATATATTAATTTAACTTAAGTTTGTTGGTTATATCAAAACTAAATTCAAGGTTAACATAAACCTTTCATATCCTACATGGTTTTCCAGCGGGTTACGAAAGAGAATGACAAAAAATCCGTCTTCTCTTGGTTCTGCAAGAGGGTATGGAAGAAATTTTGATTTCCAAAAACATTAAAACCCGACTTTCTTAGAATAATAAATTTCTTTACTAAAATATTATGGGAATTATAATTAAATATGAAATATTAAAGTTGAATAAAAAAATCAAAATTTAAGTTAACACACGATTAATAAGGTACTGATTGCCGGGCATCGCAAGAAGGTTAACCCTTACTTTTGATTGTAACCAACTCGTAGACCCTTTCTTGCAATTTTTGGTATAAGCTCAGGCCTTGGAGTTTGTTTTCATGGGTTTTGTAACCCCCGAAAAATATAAACTTTGGCAGGTGCCCAATTTCACTTTTGGCAGGAGCCCAATTTCACTTGGCTAAAATAAGATTGGTGGCGAATTCAATAAATGTTTGTTTCATAATAACTATTGAGAGAAGTCGAATGAATGATTCATCTCGATAACTCAGTCCCCATGTACAAAAAAATAAAGAATAATAATGATGATATAGGCCTTTAGAAATAAAAGGAAATAATTAGATATAGATATTTATATACAAAACAATGGATACATTAAGTTGGGCTAATCAAGATTCCCATTCAGGTCACGTTGTGACAACTACTATAATTTTACTTTTCAGGTTACTGATGATTTATTTAGAAAGCCCGTATATGCAAATGATGTGCTACTGTACAAATCTGCACACAATAGATCTGGTGACATTGGTATACGAAGCCATTTTTACCCATTTGGTAAAGTAACCAATGGCAACTAGGATAAAAGGGATCTCGTTAAAGGCCTTAGGGGTAGTGGGTTTGATCGTGTCCATGCCCCACATAAAGAAATGCCATAGAGCCATCATGACATATAGTAGTAATGGTGGGCATGGATTTTCCTTGAGTAGATTTAGCACTTGTGACATTTTTAGCATAGTCGATATAATCTTTTTCAAGAGTCAACTAATAATAACCAGATCTCATGACCTACCTTGCCAATCAGTGTCCATTGGTTTATGTACCTTAGATTTCTTAATAACTTCTTCTAAGATTCTTTTGGCTTTGAATGCATCCATACTAGAGTGGTATTTGGTCCCAGCCTTGTATAAAATCCCACTGTCTAGAACAAAGCTCGTAGCCATTCTCCAGATAGTTTTCTTCTTATTTTCGGTAACATATTTAGGATATTGTTGGTCCCTAACATACTAGATAATGTCATGGTCCATAATAGTCCATCATTTTCCTTATCTATGTTATAGTAGGGTGTCAAAGTTTCATGGATACTGATCTGAATAAGGGTGACATTTATTTCTTAGTTTACTTTGAACATTAATGCCAAAGCTACTAGAGCATCAGCCATTTGGATTTTTTCTCGAGGCAAATGCTAGAAGTTGATTTCGTCGAAGTTTTGTTTTAATTTAGAGGTTAGCTTTTCATATTGGACTAGCTTAGCATCATGGGTCTCATATTCTTCTCAAAGCTAATAAATACCAAGGCTAAATCTCAAAATACTTGTAAAGTTTTTATACCTCTTAGCAACTTTGAGTCCCATGATGTAAGCTTCATATTTAGCTATATTATTGGTACAATCGAACTTCAATATGATGGTGAAAAGGTAATAGTTTCCATTAGGTGAGATAAGAATTGCCCTAATTCCATGCGACAATGCATTTAAAGCTCTATCAAAGTACATTTTTTTAAGACTAGTTGTAATTGAAAGTGTCTCCTACCTCAGATATGCGTATCAGGCCTTCATCAGAAAATTCAAAGTCTAGAAATTGATAGTCATCTGTTGCTTGGCTTGCCAAGAAGTCAGCCACGACATAACCTTTAATGGCTTTATAGTTTACGTAGATAATGTCATACTCAAAGAGCAAGACTTGCCACTTTGCCAATCTCCTTAACAAGGCAAAATGCTCTCATAAGTATTTGATAGGTTTAAGTTTGGCAATTAGCTATATGGTATGGTATAGCATGAACTGTTTTAGCCTCCGAACAGTCTAAGTAGTTGTTTTCACACGTTGTAAACTTATTGCTTAGATAATAGATAGCATGCTCTTTCTTTCCCAACTCATTGTGTTGGGCTAATAAATAGCTATATACTTGTAACAAATTGACAATTATAAGATTAGAGGCTGCTAAGACATTGGTGCTAGAAGCATAGGTTCGACAGGTAATGTTTGACTTTATCGAAAGCTTCCTTGCATTCTCTATTCCATTCTTTGGGATTTTGTTTTCAAAGCAATTAAATGATTAGATTGCATTTGTTGGTTAGCTGAGATATAAACTTGGCTATGCATTTCAACCTTCCTAGGAAACTCTTTGTTTCCTTTTGAGTGCAAGGAAAAGAAAGATTCTGAATGGCCTTGATTTTGTGAGCTCAACCTCTATACTTATTTTGCTCATAATTAAGCCCAATAACTTGCCGAAGGTGACACCAAAGGTGCATTTAACAGGATTTAGTTTGAGCATAACCATTTGAATAGTTTTCCTAGAGTGGCAACATATTCACTCTCATTTGGTGATTTGGTGATCATATCATCGACATAGGCTTTTATTTCTTTATGTATGAGATCATCAAATAATTTTACCTTTCCCTTTGATAGGTTACTCCGATGTTCTTAAGTTCTAAGGGCGTAACTTTATAGCAAAAAATGCCCTAAGTGGTCACAAAATGGTTTTTTCCATGTCCTCAAGTGCTATTTTGATATAATTGTGACCTGAAAATCCATCATGAAAAAAAAACAATGCATTTCTGGTGATGTTGTCTACTACATTGTTGACTTGGGACAAAGGGAAATTATTTTTCATGCTAGCCTAGTTTAAATTCCTGTGATCTACACATATCCAAACCTTGCTACCTTTTTTAGGGATCGAGACTGTATTGCCTAGCCATTCAAGATACTTGGCTACCTTAAGAAATCCTACCTCAAATTGCTTTTTCACTTCCTCTTTGATCTTTAGAAGCATCTCCAGTTTCATTCTTTTAAGCTTTTATTGTATAAGCTTGCATTCAGATTTAAAGGGAAATTTATGGACTATAATGTTGGTGTATAATTCAAGCATGTCTTGGTAGGACCAGACGTGCACATCTCAAAATTCTTGGAAAAGGTTTATCAATTCAGTTTAAGTTGATGGGTTTATGAAGGTTTATATCTTAAATTATTTTTTAATCTTTCTTTGTTTCCTAAGTTTATGGTTCAATGGGTTCTTCATAAGGTAGGATCTATTTTTTTCTTGTTTAATTAATCTCAACAAGCTTGGGGGTACGGGACCCTCCTCAGAATCCCTTATAGGCTCGACCTCACCAATGTGGATTGGTTGCTCAAAATTAATTCTTGAGATCTCAATATAGATATTCATGTCACTTTCATCTAGGAACTTGAGAATATAGAACGAGAATAATAGAGGCAAAAAAAATATAGAAAAAGGTTTAAGAGTTAGCTAAAAAATGAGAATGGACACAAAAAATAAAATGCATAATGCTTAGTCACTTTCATTAATAATACTTGATAAAAAAGTGCCCATACAAAGTATCCTACAATGCTCTTGGGCAAAAGCATGTAGGTTTAGTTTATAGCATTATTTTGAAACAAACTTTAATAGTACATGGATCTCAATTTCTATCCAAACACTCGAAACAAATACTGGAACTGCCTTATGGCTCATTGCTTACGTCCTTGGCTTATCGATTTCATTGATAGAGAAATCCCCATACACTTTGTCATCCTAAGTGGAAACTTTCTCAAAATGGCGAAAACATTATTGGTTCATGTCCCATGTCTTGGCCCAATAGGAAAGCCATCCTCCTTTCATGATTTCTCTAAGCTTGCTTTTTTTCTACTGTGTATTAGGCTTAAATTGCAAACCTTTTTCGTTAATCTAGTTAACAACTTTCAGGGCTCTACTAGTTCCTTAAAGATGTTTTGCAAGTCCCTTTCCAACCTAGGCACCTTTACTGATGGTTAACTTTAGACCTCTATGGGTACTCCATGATAATGAGGCTTTTCTTTGACATAAGTGTCATTGACAAACTCAAAGGACTAAAACTAGGATTTTGGGACATTTTCATCAAGTTCGATATATGATGTGTTAGTTAAGGTAGCATTAATAATGTTTTCATCTCTTCCAATACTGACAACTTTTTTTTCTCAATAATGAATTTAACTTTTAATGCAGTGATGATGGTACTACCTCCGTAGACTAAATCCTAGGCTTTCCTAATAGGCAATTATATGATATAGCAATATCCATCACATGGAGGTTTACTACATAAGTGCATGGATTGACTTGGAATGGAATAGTGATGTTTCGATGAAGTCTCTATAAGTCTTATCAAACACTCTCACAATTGTGCGACTATTCTTGATATGAAATGCGTCAATAAGGAGCTTGTTCAAGCAAGATACGGGCACTACATTTAGAGTTGACTTGTTGTCAATGAAAATCTTAGGCAATATGCTGCCTTTGTTATAGGTGTGGAGAGCTTTTTAACTTTCTCTTTCTCCATGTAGGATTTCATCATCATTGAAAGATATATAGTTGTCAATAGTGATGTTGCTTACTAAGCGATCCAACTACCCTATCGGGATATTGGAAGAGACATATGCCTTATTCAAGACTTTAATGATAGCATTCCTATAAGCTTTAGAGTCAACAATAGTGACAACATAAATATCTTAAAGATATTCGTTGTACTTCATTAACTTAAAGAATTATGTAGTTTTTTCTCATTCATTGTCTTTTTTATAGCTATCAGATCTGATTCTTTGGTTGCAGACTTTGGTGTTTAAGGGATAGGAGTAGTGTTCATTTTTTAGTTTCACTTGTTAATGGAGCTAGGGCATAACATATGTCGCTCTGAGTTAGGTGGCTTACTTTTGAAAGTTCAATGTTTGTTGCTTTCTGGCTAGAGTCTCTGGTGATTAAAGTTTTAATTTTGTACTTCTAGGGAGCCACTTTGTTATCTTTTATAAAGGAAGGGGATGGAAGCTAAATGACAATCTTTAATATGGGCTAAACAGTGGCAGTTTTGATACTAGTTCGATTGTCAAAGAAGACCAATGGCCTCTCGACCTTCTAGGGAGGATTCTTCTTATCCCTTTTTGTAATGTTAATAGATAGTATCCTATTTGCTAACTTAATGAGGAGGTTTGCTTTTTATCATAGTTTACTGCTACCTAAATTCATCATTCTTTAGACCATGGCAAGGAATTCTTTGCATATTTGAAGAATATGATTATAGATGGCATGGAAGTCACAAAAGTTAGTTGACCCTTTTTTTATCTTTCTGATTTACGTTAACTAATTCAACTTGTACTAAGATTTGCCAAACCATGTTCATTGGCATGTTGACTTCCTCTATGTTCTTTATGATCTCACAATAATTTTTAATTCCCATTCTATTCATAGTTGATTTAATATGAGCTTGGAGTGAATTGGCTGTGCTACTAGGTTTCAACCGTTGTTAAACCCTCATTCTTTCTTTTCTCTTGCCTTTGAAAGTATCTTTTTTGGCCAAGCGATTTTTCATGGCTTTATTGATCATTCCACACAATACGACTACATTTGCTAAGTTCTTCGAGATGCTTTTTACTATCTTATAATAATAAGGCACTTGCAATTTGCCAATGAATCTAATAGCCATCTCTTTCGCTGCCAACAAGGGAATCTAGGTGGCCTTTTTCATCCATATCTAAGCATACTACTTGAAACTTTTCTTGGCTTTATTTTCTATGTTTTCAAAAAAAGGCAATTCAAAACCCAGTTGAACACAAGTCCCTCTTCATCTATGACAATAATAGAGAGGTAAACATCTTCAACTTGTTCTTCATAAAACTCAATTTCAAACCAATCCATCATCCTTTGAACTATCTGAAGGAAACGTGGGCAGTGTTACAAAATGTGCCCTTGGCTGCAGTTAAAGGAAAAAGATTCAATGGTTTCTTCATTCTGGTTTTCAAAATCCAACACTATTCTAGCCTTTACAAAATCTTGTCATGCGCTACTCATTAGTGTCTTAACTTTTCTAATGCTTATTTTAACCTAGTAACTTATTCCATTGATTACCATATTCACTCTTAGCTCTGCATGGTTAGAAATTGGATTAGCTCCAACATTAGGTCCAGGCCCTTGTTTAACCTTGATCACACTTTTTTCTAACAGACTCTACACTTTTTTTAAAAAAAAGGTGTAATTCCCAATAGAGTGGTCTTATGCTCCAGCAAGGTGCTCGTAATAGGCATTTTCATCTTAACATTTGGGATATGAAGGTGCTCTCAAGTTTATGAATACTAAGGCCACTAGCTGACTAGCAAATATTCAAGAATATACTTTTTTGTAAGAGTGTGGAGGTGGATCAAAATTTTATCTTTCACAAACCTCTTATTGATTTAAGGGCTCTTACATTGTTTGGGTTGTGAGGTTGTGCATTATGAATGTTGTTTTGAGCGGGATTCGGTAGGAAGCTTATTGTTGAGGTATACTAGTAGAATAGACTAGTTGTGGCATTGGTAAGAAAAGGTTTAAGCAGTGAATTTAGCGAGACTTTTGCTAACAACATTCACTTCTTTCTCTTTAACCTTGGCTTTTGACTTTTTGGTTGAGATGGATGATTTCTTCACGATATCTTCCATTTTTATGGCATTATCAATTATCTTTTCTGACATAACCATGTTCGTAAAATTCTTTTCTGCATTGCTGACTAGTTTCTTATAATAGGGATTTCGAAGAGTGTTGACAAACATAGCTGTTATTTCCTTCTTAATCAAAGAAAGATGGACTTGAATGGCTTTCTCTCTCCATCTTTGGGTATATTTTCTTTTTATGTTTATGAGGGACAATTGATCTGGAGCCTAATCGATTAGGTACTTTTATTAATTAAAGAAAACGCAAGTTAGATCTACCATGTCTAAATTCTTAAGTATCAAGCCTTATATACCAATGGATGATTACTTTGATTAGGCTATCTTGGAAGCAATGAATTAACAACTTTTAGTTCTCCTCATATCCACCATCTTGTAGCAATACATGTGAAGATAGGTAGTGGGGTCTGTAATCTCATTGTTTTTTTCAAAACTTGATACCTTAAATTTTGGTAGGCTAATGAGATTAAAAACCAACCCCAAAAATTTGACGTCTATAGTCTCTAATTTTTTGCTACCTTTGATTGCTTAGAGGCACTTTTCCAATGATTGATATTTCTTTAAGTCTTTTTCAGTTTCAAAAGACCTATTTGCTTTTTCTTACTTCACTTGTTCATCAAGATCTGAGAATGTAGGTCTTCTTGGTGAAGAGCGTGCACTCTAAAATCCTTTGTGAGGGATAATTGATCTGGAGCCTAATCGATTAGGTACTTTTATTAATTAAAGAAAATGCAAGTTAGATCTGCCATGTCTAAATTCTTAAGTATTAAGCCTTATATACCAATGGATGACTATTTTGATTAGGCTATCTTAGAAGCAGTGAATTAACAACTTCTAGTTCTTCTCATATCCACCATCTTATGGCAATACATGTAAAGATAGGCAGTGGAGCCTGTAATCTCATTATTTTTTTCAAAACCTGATACCTTAAATTTTGGTAGGTTAATGAGATTAAAAACCAACCCCAAATATTTGACATCTGTAATCTCTAATTTTTTGCTACCTTTGATTACTTAAAGGCACTTTTCCAATGACTGATATTTCTTTAAGTCTTCATTAGTTTCAAAAGACCTATTTACTTTTTCTTACTTCACTTGTTCATCAAGATCTGAGAACGTAGGTCTTCTTGGTGAAAAGCGTGCACCCTAAAATCTTTGAACCGATATGGTGCATTGAATAAATGGCTGAGTCATTGGGATTGACGCTACAGGAGAACTATTCATACAATGCCCTTTCATAAGCATTGGTAAGTGTTGGTGGCTTCAGTACCATCATTTACAAGCATTGGTGGCTTTAGTACCACCATTCAAGTTGCTTTCAAGATTGACTAGTTTTTTTCACACTTAGTGGTGCTTGTTTACTCTTTCTCTTTTTAAGCCTTGGACAATAGCTTAGTTACTTCAACATCTGAGTTATACATGAGTTTTAATCATCCAATACGAGCTTAATGGTCATTTTTCATGGTTTTTGGCATTTTTAAATGTTATACCGATGACAATAGTAGGAACCATGTTTTAGAGCACTTTGCACTTTAGATTATTGTTGAAGTAGACTTTTATGATATGCCATGAGTATCTTTAACTAGATGTTGGTGAGTATGTAATTATGATAGTAGATGGCTATGAATTAATGAACAAAGTAATACAAGAATTGGGTTAGTTATACAAATGCAAAAGGGACAATTGAATTAAATGACAGCTTCATCAATAGAATCTTTCATAAAGCAACAAAATAGTTTGATTTACATTCAAAAGTGCCTAGCACAGTTACATTGCTTGATCATATGTTTCAAGAAATATAGTAGTTCTTGTTCATAGTGTTTGATAGGTGTGATATCTTGTCTCAAAGACCTAGCTACCTTGATCATCTCATCCACCTCTACTCAGGCTGCTTAAATCTACTTGGTGAGATAGCGATGATGGTCATGGTAGTTTTTATGTGCCTAATTAACTGTTTGCTACTATTCTTGGTTTCTTAGCTTTAAAGCTCTTAATAGCTCCTCAATATGGTTCTGATGAGTTTAGAAAGATTATTCCAAGTCATGGATTCTAAGTACCAACAATTCATTCTCAACCTTGTTTGCTTTCAAATCTTGCGCTCGGGTGTCCAAGCATCCATTCTTTCTTTGGTAAGTTAATAAGAGGGCACAAGTTCTTGCAAGCTTCTCCTCATTGACCTTGGCCTTTTTTTCCATCACTATAGCTCTATTTTTAGGTAGCAATCTTTACCACCCACTTAGTTGATGACTTATAAGGTGCCTAGACTTGCTTGCATTACTAAATGCCAAGTAGTCTTTTGCCAGACTCTGAAGATCCTCCTTAAAGTGGTTTCTTTCTTTAATAACTTAATTCATTTCCCCATCCTAAAGAAAGATGTCCATTTCTAATTAACTCTTTTCTTCCTTTAAATGGATGATTTCCTTGGAAATGGTTGCCTTTTCTTGTTTGAACTCATGCTTGAGCAATTCAATATCAAAAGGAAATTCACCAATTGATACTTATGATGTTTTAACACCGAATAGGGGTAAAGCATTATTGATGTAATGGATTCCCCACTTATCATATCTCGGAGTCATACTACTTCCTTTTCAATGCCTTTACATACAGTAAGTTTACCTCCAAGCATGGAAAATTAGTTAAACTTTTGACTTATAGTTAGGCTTGCCATAATCAAAATCCCATTACTTAAGGTCTTGGATGAAAGGGATGAATAATTAGCACTAAAATTGTCTTAGGACTAGAATAGGTGCATAACTTGTGCTGGCATATAATCCTATAAGTGACACTTAGCTGTAATCTCCATATCGATATTTAATTATTTAGGGTGAAAAGAAAGCCTTCGACACCACCTTTTCCCCACTGAGTTCTCAAAATTTTTAGATCCATTGCTCCTCAGACTTGTCTTGAGGCCATTCTTTTTCAAGGAACTTAGAGATAAGGTTGAAGTTAGGCAAAAAATTGTATAAAATTATCTTTTCTTCAAGATGAAGGTCATTACTAAACCAAATATGAAGAACTGGGACACACCTAATGATCAACTTGCCTTTATTTTCTTGTAAAAATTAAGGGCTCGAATAGTCTAAACAATAACAACGAGTGTGAGGTTGATATTGTAACATAATCAAGAAAAAAAATCTGCCACCGCTATGTCTACATAACCTGGAGTCTTTAAGGATATGACCAACTCGTATATTGCCAAAGCATAGATATCTTGAATCTTTTTTGTATCTAATGTGCTCAACATCACTTCTTTCAGACTAGCCTAAGAGATACACTTACTATTCTATTTTTTCTTAACATGGTCCTTGATCCATGACTGTGTGGCTCCAAGAATTTATGCTAACCTTTTCTTAAAAGTTGAAGGTTACATCGATTTGCAATATACCTTACTAGACTTGGCCCTTTTGATATTAAGTAATGTCATATATTCATTAATTATGGGAACCAAATCTTCTTGATTGAAGCTAAAACATTGATATGCCAAATTCTAGAATTGATATGCTACTCCCAGTAGGTTAACATCTAAACAAACGTAAAGTAAAAGGGCTATGTCTCAATACCATTTCATAAAGGATTCCCTTTCGTTATTGTTCTAATTGATATGCTTCAAATCTTGCTATCATTCTAGTGGTGCTACATTTTGATGCTTTCATTTATTAGCGATGGATACCTTGGTTTGAGAATGTCCTTATCTTCAATGTGCCAACATTTTGGCCATGCTTGAACTTCTTCAAAAGACTTTAAAATAGAAGTAAACTGTTGCTCCATGATAGACCCCTTGCTGAACATTAAACCTATAGCCAATTGCTCTGCGATGATGATTATGATGTTATAATGCATGGATCAATCACAAACAAAAATGAAATAGGTTAATGACTAATAAAAGTAATACAGACAAGGCATAAAAAAGTTAATAAATCACGAAATTTCCTTGTATAATAGGTGTAACAGAGCCTAGTGACAAACAATATGTGCATATCGATAGCATATGGCATGTCCAGATAAAAATATTGTCCTTGTAGAGATGATGTGGTACCTAGCAAGGGTAAAAATAACCGGCTACATGGTGACATTTGTTCATCACCATTTGTTGGAAATATGTGTTAAGCTATCATTTAGACAATGTAACAACTTATTCGGTCTAAATGACCCTCTTTTTTATGGTATGTGGCCTTGTAGTTGGTGACATTTGCTTGGTACCACCTACTTATTGATGAGAGTTAGTTGTTAATTGGATAGCATAATGGCATGCCTTAATGAAGTAAGTAAAATGTCTCTTAAGGCATGAAGTAGTGAGTATAGGGGATAATATTCATTCATTATCCTACGTGACTATGATAAATAAGAGTAAAGGTAAAAAATGTTTCCAAAAGTGTTCTTATTCTCTAGGTTATTCTAGTCGTGTTCTAGTATGGTTTGACATGGTTAGGCTCATATGGCTTGCTATATGGTTTTAGGTTGATGCCTAAAACAGTATCTAAATCACTTTTCTATCTAATAAAGACAATTGAGGCACCCCGATCCTGGACCATCATAGGTTTCATAGAATGAGTTTTATCTGGTGGATTTATTCCCTATACAAATGCGAAGGGGTACTTACGAGAGACATAGGTAATTTATAGCTTAAAAATATATTGCTATTCTTGTACAGAGGGGTACTCATGAAGGTAGATAGCTCATTTCCTCCTAATAATTAGGGCCCTAATCTTACCATAAAGTTTGGCAAAAATCGAATGAAAAATGTAACTAAGTGGTGTGTGTCGAGGAAATAATCAAACTTTTCATTCACCCCATATTGCCATATTTATGAAATCGAAACTTAGTCGGGAGCAAGATTGTTCCTGACAAATAAGCTAAAAAATCACGAAAAGCAAGACCTTAGTAAACAAAGATAAAGGGAATTATTAGTAAATAATAATTAAAAACATAGAAAACAAAGAACCAAGTAGGAGATGGCTAGTTGTAGGCCTAACTCTTTAATTTATCCCCAGTGAAGCCACCAAGCTATCGTGACATGCCCTTACCCGGCACTATGCCGGCACTAATCAAAAGAACGGTGATGTGCGTGACTTAAAATAGGAATTGGCCTTTGAGTTATCCTTTGATCGGGATTTGAACTCAGTGTGATATGGTGATATCGAAAAGAGGTTATTTGGACGTATTACTCATCCAACTAGTCTTGGGTGGCCACTATAAAGTGGCCAAAGATTTGGAGTCACCACTGCTAAATTTAGGCTAGGCATATCGGATGCCTATTGAAAATAATATTCTAAGTTACAAAACTCAAAACGTCAATTTTAGGGTCTACACGGTCCAATGATTTATTGGTTTGGTTCAATAATTATTTATATATGGGGAAATACTAACACCCCATGATGCTCGAAATTGATATCATCTAATCGTATATTAATTAGTTTTTGGTCTTTTTTATTTTAACTTGTCATTATTTTGATATAATCCCCTTTTTATGCATGCATTTTGTATAAAATAATTTCGAGTTTTAAAGAAAGATTAAATTTCACATGCGCCTTATGGAAATGTGAAAAACTAAGATTTTGGACCAAAATGATCACCGGATTCAAGCTCGAAAATTAGATATTTCATTTTAGGCGCTAGAGAGATACTAACATAGAACACCACCTTGTAATTTTTTTTTGAAAATATTATGAAAAACATGGATGCAAAATGAACACCAAAAAAGGAAACATGTTAGTAAGACAAAAAGGAAAATAATAAATATTGTATAATAATAAACACACAAGGTAAAAAAAGGGAAAGGGAATGGATGATAAAAATTTATCTCTTAATTATCTTCGATTATTAAGAAATAACAAGAGTGATAATCTTAAGAGGTGTTTAGACTCAGTGGTTATTTAAGGTATGAAAAAAAGGTTTGGATTCAAAAGTCTGAGGATGTTCGATAGAGAGAAGAATCTAGATTTTGAACAAAGTTTGAAGGGCAGATTGTAGTATCCCCTCGCAAAAAGGGTTAGAGTGCCCCGAAAGATATAAATTTCAAAAATTGTAAGGTTGTAGTATCCCTTCAAAAAATGAAGGTTGGAATGCCCTCACGGATTGGAATTTCAAAAAAGGTGGGGTTATAGTGTCCCTTTGAAAAATAAGGTATGCCGAAGTGTCCAAGAGAGAAAAAGTTTTATATTTTGATTAAAGTGTGGAAAGTAGGGTTATAGTATCCCCTTTTGAGAAGGTGAGATTGTAGAATCCCTAAAAAGTTTGATTTTGATTAAAATTTTAAAGAGCGGGGTTATAATGTCCCTTCTGAAAGGATTTGATTTTGTTATCGAAATTTGAAAGGTAGGTTTATTTTGTCCCCTTGGAAAAGTGAGGTTGGAATATCCTTAAAAGTGAAAACTTTTATGAATTTTGATAAATCAAATATTTTTTATGAAATTTTTTTTTTATTTTAGGCCTTGATCTAAGGTTAGCGAGAGGTTGATACATATCCTGCCACTACACAAGGTTGGTCAAACTCATTAAAAGGCATCCGCATACCTGGGAAGGTGATTTAAGAAAAACCATTGAACTTTGATGATTGTCCAAAACATGGGACAACATCATGCTATTCCCCTTCCCAAATTTATTTCAAGCTCATCCAACGGCTTTAAAAGGTAAAAAAGGTACTATTGGAAAGGTGATTTGATAAGTGTTAATATAAAATATTCCATAAATTTTAAAAAATCACTTTCTAGGTGGAATTACTTTTTAAAGTTGAAGTTGTTCTAGTATTGACAACATGTATAGGGGAAATGGTGTGATGGGATTTTAAAAATCATTCTACACTTTAGAATCATTAAATCGTAAATAATAAATTTTTCAAGTAAAACCGTGGTGCTGCAAAGGTAAAAACAATGTGTTATTCGATTTTTCAACTTTTCTGATGTTAGACTTTACAATTAGTATTGCCTTGACCAAGTACTTCAAAGTTAACACAAGCCAGGATCAAATGAGATATGTCTCCTCATATTGCTTGGGGTGATGGATCCTCTCTAGAGCATTCATCTACCTTTAGTATACTTCATTCATGCCCAAAACCACCCTATCTTTGGCATTCATCCTTGTGGGCCCATTGATTGATATGGTAAATAGTTTATCTCTTAAATCCTTACACTAAATTATGGTTGTTGTTATGTATAGTAGTAAACAAGGGTCGTATCCACAAAGATTATTGTTAATTTATAACCTATTGATGCAAAAACTATAATCTAATATATGACCAAACAAATTACAAGGACTTTCAAAAAATAAACTAAACTATGATTAGGCGTTAATTGTATTTAGATGCAAACAAAATAAGATACATAAAAGTAAAACTAAGGTTTAAGAAAACAGAATTTTATATATAACAAGTAACAATAATGATAAAAAGTATAGTTAAGGAATCATTCACCACCTCTAAACATAAACTATGAATCAATATCAAAATTATCTCTAATTATCTTTTGAAACTATCAAACGTAGATAGCAACAAGCTTTACTACCCCAATCTTCCCTTAGCTTGTCGTTAAATAGAACAATTTCTCTATTTAGTTCTTAACTATTAAATAACCTAGAACAAGCTCTCTAGATTTAATTTAATAGAAGCTTTAAGAAAGATAAGTTGATCTAAGCAATAAACACACAAGCTCGGATAATTTAACTTGGGTTATGTTCCACATTGTAATCAATGAAAAATTGACTATAATCATTGATTACAAATTGCTACTAATGAATAGGAAAACAAGACAGTTATGGATCAAGATTTCTAATCTAATTATAGTTAACTATCAAGATCTATTTAGTTGTGCACCTAAACAAATCCAACTAAGAACCATAAACAAGTTTATGGCAGAACATAAGAAATCTCTATAGATAATTTTTGAATAATTCTAAAAATCAATTACAAAGTCATGTCTAAGGCTTTGAAATCACCCTTAACCACGAAAGAATTTAGTTACACATGCTTGATGTGTTCAAGAATAGATTCATAAGAAAATTTTAGCAAGAGAAAAGAAAAAGAAAAGAAAGAAAGAAAGAAAAAACTCATATATGGTGGCTAGTTATAGTCTCCTTCTTATCCTTTTAGTCTTTTCCTTGTTCTCCCTTCCTATTTCTCCTTATTATGTTCTTAGCCTCCTTTTAATTCTGATTTTTTTCTTTGAATGCCAAGGTTAAGTTTCTATTTATATAGACTAAAAACCCTAGGTTGGAGAATCCTATTGAAAGTAGGAAATCTGGATGCCACTTTCAAAGCAAATTTGGTTGACCAATTTTGATGCTTTTAAGGCAAGTATCTGCCTATTACTTGGAGTGCAAGAATCAAGCTTTTACTATAAAATCTAATCTTTTTTACTCCAGTATCTTCTTCCATATTTGTGATTATATTATTTTAAGCTTATTAACATCCTCACTAACAAGTTTTTGCTTCATTCTCCAAGATAAATCTGAAATTAGAAAATAAACATAACTAAAATAAAGATAGAAAACATAACAAAAACTAAGAATAGAAAGTGTATAAATATGTGATTTATGAACTTATCAAATTTCCCCACACTTAGCTTTTGCTAGTTCTAGAGCAAACCAAAATAAAAAGATAGTGTAATAAAATCTATCTAATTCATAGGAGATCACAGTGACACTTTGCACGTGACATAATAGGTGTCCCTAGTGGATGAGTCCCTAGCGGACGAGTTTATCTCATAGGGGCTTACCAAAATGATACACACAAACATTGAAGACGTAACAAAATTTGAAATAGACTAAAATAATTACTCCTAATCATTCTAATAGAAATTAAAGACAAGAATTGAATAAGTCTTATAAACTAGTCAATAGCTTAAAAAATTTCACAAAGAATCATGCTTGAATTTTTATTGTTTTGTTAAGCCAACATTAATATGACATATCATAATCAAAATAGTGCACATTCAAAATTCATCTTAACTTTTCACATGGGATACTCTCATGATTTTCACTTTTTATAGTGTTGGTAAAGTGTATACACTCTAATCAATCTCATGAAAATAGTCTTACCATATGCTTGCTTGTCCACCTATTCTATGCTATTAAAAACATACTCTAGGGATCAAAAGGTCTTTGTTCAAGTTTGTAATTGGGTTATAGGGTATAATTAAAAGAAAAGTTTGTAAGGAAATCACAAATAATTCCAAAAAATTAGTAAAGCAAAACATAAACAACTAAAGTATAGTATCCTGTTGGCATTTCATTCTCAACATATTGTACTCCACTAAGGCTACATATCTTGGACTTCAATGCACCATCGACATCCTTTGTTTTTTTTGCTTTTTTTACTTTTTTATTTTGTTTTTCTTTTTTTTTTGAAAGATGGGTTGCATGATACATCAGTACAAACAAGTTTGAGTAACCTTTTTTTATCTACTAAACAACATCCCATAAATAACAAGACATTTGCAAAAATGATTCCTTTAATCTTTAAACTCAACATACATGAACTCTAACAATATAAGATCCCACAGCTTGCTTTACAAATCTCTTAGAATTAGGGTAAATATTTTTTTTGAGTTAAAGAGTAAAATGGATGAGTTTCTCGAATAAAAAGGCTTATTTAGCTCAAAAGACTATTTAGTGGATACATTTGGGGGTAGACAATACGTCATATCCATGTCATCACATGTCTAAAGATAGTGCCAAATGGTTTAAAGCAAGTTCTAGAGAAACATGTAATCATAAGAACAAACAAGAAAAAAATTAGGTTGATATGCATAATGTATCACTCATATAGGCTTAAAACTCACAATGAAGTTTATGCAAGTCGATCTTAAGTCTAAACATGTTTTTTTCTTAATCAACATATCATATTAACATTGGTTTACGAAGAATCATGTTTTAGGCTTAATTCTCATGAGAATTCTTTTCACTAATGTCCTAGGTTAGACCTATTCAATTCATAACTCATCATTGCATTGGAAGAACTAAAAGAAAATTTTAACTAAGGGCTCAAAACAAAAACCTAAGAAAGAAAAAATTTAAGACAAAACATGCTTATTAAAGTTAAAGCCAGACTAAAAGGAGCGAAAGGAAAATCCTAAATCTTTCCCTAAATGAAAGAAGTAGGTGCATAAGAGTAAAAAGATATAAACAATAAAAGATAAATAGCAAGAGAGCAAAAAGTAAGAGAAGAGTGAAAGGTATTACATGCTCTCTATCTATTAGGTTGCCATCTAATAATTGCTTGGTTTATTACTCTCCATATGTTAGTATATTTTGGCTCGTTGAATGGTACCTCTTTTACATCATACATTATGAAGTTCTTACAACATGGCTTTAACCTATGTCCATTCACTTTAAACACCTTATCTGTCTTCTTGCTTTTTAATTTCAACTACACCATGAGGGAAAACATTAGTTATATAAAAGGTCTTACCCAACGAGAATGTAACTGACCTAGAAATAACTTAAGGCATGAGTGAAATAGAAGAACTTTTTTCCTAAGTATAAAGTTTTTCTTGATATCATCTTATCATGGAAAGCCTTGATCTTTTCCTTGTAAATCTTAGAGCTCCTATAAGCATTATTTCTTATCTCTTCAAGTTCTTAAAATTCAAGTTTCCTTTAAATGCCTGCTGCATCCATCTCCATGTTGTATTACTTCATTGCCTAATATGCCTTATGTTCTAATTTAACCTAGATATAACATGGATTGCCATAGACCAAACGATAAAAACAGATACCAATAGGCATCTTATATGCTATTCGATAACCCAAATTGCATCTCAAGGTGTGGACTCTAATTCTTTTGATTTAGGTTAATTGTTTTTTCAAGGATCAATTTCACTTTTCGATTTTATACTTTAGCTTGTCTTCTAGTTGTGTACGATATGCAATGGAGACCTTATGCATGTATTATATTCCCTTAAAAAAGCTTCCAAAAAGTTATTACAAAGTGTTTACCTGTATCGATGATCATAGCCTTAGGTGTTCCAAACCTAGTAAAAATATTAGACTTCACAAAATCTACTACTTTAGAGTCATCAATTCTGGTGGATTTTGTTTCCACCCATTTTAGGACATAATCAACAATAAGTATAACACAAAGATTACCAAAAGAAGACAGGAAAGGTTTTATGATATCACTGCCCTATACATAAAAAATTTCTATGATAAGTATAGGACATTGAGGTATTCGATTCATAGCACTTAAATTACCTATTCTTTGACAATGATCACAAGACTTGTAAAAGAGGCATGAGTCTTTAAACATTGAAGGCCAATAAAATACACAATCAAGTACTTTCAATGCTATTCCTTTTTTATCCAAAATGCCTTCCATATGTATGAGAATGATGAAAGTTTAATATAGAAAGAAATTTAATTTTGGGTGTACACCTTCTTGTAAGTTGATTGGAATAATGCTTCCAAAGATATAGATCATCCTAAAAGTAATACTTAGCATCACTTTTGATCTTATCCCTTTGAGCTCCAGTCAATTTTTTTTTGCAACTTCTTGGTGGCTAAATAGTTAACAATGTTTGCATACTAAAGGGTTGACACACAAGTTAAAAAGATTGCTCATCGAGAAAGTTTTCTTATAACGGAATTGCATCCTTTTTATAAATTAAATAACTAAGATGGTCTGTAACCAAGTTTTCACTAACCTCTGTTATCTTCTATTTCTAAATCAAACTCTTGTAAGAGGAGTATCCACCTAATTAGCTTTGGTTTTACATTGTGAGCAAGTACCTAAGAGCTACATGATTATAATAAACGGTTACTTAGTACAAATAAAATAATAACAAAATTTCTCTAAAGCAAAAATAATTGCTAAGAACTATTTTTCAGCCGTGGAATAGTTGAGCTATGCATCATTTAAAGTGTGAGAGGTGTAATAAATAATGTGTGGTGCTTTGCCAATCTACTATCCTAAAATAGCTCCTGCAACATAGTCACTTGCATCACACATGATCTCAAAGGGTAAATTTTGACTTAGTGGTTGGATCACAAGTGCTGAAGTCAAAAGCTCTTTTAATGTCTTGAATGCTTCTTTGCATTTACCATTAAAGTGGAAGGGCATATTCTTTTGTAACAACTTGCATAAAGGCAATTTTATTTTTGAAAAAATCATTGATAAATATGTGATAGAAGCGAGCATGACCAAGAAAAAAATGAAAGTCTCACACACTCGTGGGAAGTAGCAAAGAATGGATAAGGTCTGTCCTAGATTTATCAAATTCTATTCCCTTAGAAAAATAACATGACATAGAACTATACCTTGATTCACCATAAAATAACTTTTTTCCTACTTTAACACAAGGTTACTTTCCATTCATCTTTCAAGCCTAATGTTAGATTGTCTAAACATTTATCAAAAGAACCTATATAGACAAAAAATTTGCTAACTTTTGGAATGTGGCTAATACACTGAAAAGACCAAATTGCATGTGTTGGTAGTGTATGTCCTAAATAGGCATGAAAATATTATCTTTTTTTAATCCTCTAGAGAAATGACAATCTAATTATAACCTGAATAACTATCAAGAAAACAATAATGAGAATGACTGGCTAACCTTTTAAGCATTTGATCAATAAAAGGCAAATGAAAGTTGTTTTGTAAGTTACCAAATTTAGTTTGCATAGTCAATGCAAACTCGTGGCCCTATTTGAACCCAAGTGGGAACAAGCTTATTATCCCATTCTTCACAACATTGATACCAAACTTCTTAGGAGCCACTTGTATTAGGCTCATCCACTTACTCTCTGAGATTGGATATATCACCATAAAATCTAAGAGCCTTAGTGTCTCTTTTTTCACAACTTCCATCATAGGAGGATTCAATCAACATTATGTTTCTCTTGTTGGTTTTAATCCTTCCTCTAACAAAATTTGGTGCATGCAAATGGATAAGTTTATTCCCTTGATGTCAACAATTGTCCAACCAGTTGCCATGTGATCTCTCAGCACACGGATGACTCTTTTTTCTTGTAATGGTGTGAGTTCTTTAGTAATGATAACTAGCAAGGTGTCATTCTCACCTAAGAACATGTATTTTAAATGATCTAACAGTGGTTTTAATATCACGATTAAGACCTACATAATCAAATGTATAAGTTTCTTATTAGATAGAGGCACATTGATAAATGAAACACCAAACCTTTCATCATAAGTGACAGTGTGTACAAATGCCGAACCTCCTCTATATGTTCATTCAATGCTGACTTATCTTTTAGTCTTTTTAGATTTCTCTATCCCAAGATGCTTATTTATGACTACTTCTAAGCCATCTTCACTATTTCACTTTAAACCTTGTTGCACTAAAGAACCAATAACATTTACTACAAAGACAGAGTGTAAGTCACTAGGATACCTCATGGCTTTAAAGATATTGACACAAATCACCTCACCATTAAATTCTATAGTAAGGGTGCCCTCATGATTATTAATCTTTGTTTAATTATTTTTAGAAATGGTTTTTCTAATAAAGTTAGGATTGGATTAGAGGATGTCTCATCTTCCATTTTAAAACATAAAAATAAATAGGAAAAACCAATTCATTATCTTAGACAAAAACATCATACATAACTAATTTTAGATATGCATTAGAATGATCAGCGAATTGTATAATAACTCTAATTCCCTCTAATGGTCCAAGACTTAAAGAATCATAAATGGAGTATGGCATGAAATTAATAGATTCTCCTAAGTCTAACATAGTTTATTTAAATCTAGTGTTACCGATTGTACAAGTTATAGTGAATGTACTTGGGTCCTTAGACTTAGGTAAGAGTTTTCTCTGGTGAATTATAGAGACATTTTCCCTCACTCTTACCTTTTTATTACCTTTTACCTTTTGTTTAAATATGCATAACTCTTTAAGGAATTTGATAGAATGAGACACTTGTTTAATGTTATCCAATAAAGGTATGTTCACTTGTACCTTATGAAAAGTTTCTAGAATCTCTTTCTTTTGTTCCTATTTTTTAGATTGTGCAAACCTGCTTAGAAATCATAAGGGAGTAATATAAGAAAGGATGGAAGGTTTAGGGCTTACCTTAGTAGATGGCATGTCTCGCTGTGATGATGCATTAATGTTTTCTTTATGCTGGACAACACTTTCCTTAGTTGGCACCAATAGTGGCATAGTAAGTGTGTCTCAAGTTGTTTTCCACTTCTTAAAGCCATGGCACTTGTATTTTCACTAGGATTCACAATAGTTTACGAAGGTAACTTACTTGAATCCTTTGTCTTCAATTGACTCACCATTTTAGCCAACTACCCTACTTGATTCTCTAAGCTTTGGATACTTGCCCTCGCTTCATGTTGAAATTGCATAATATTAATTGCATGGGTTTTAACAATGTCTTCCAAAAACATACTTGAGTTTTGTAGACCTAATTGTTGTTGAGCTTGATATGGCTATTACATCCGATGGTTGGTTAGGAATAGAGTAAGAAGCAACTTGGTATTAATTCCTTATAGCTTCAAAAATCTTATCAACTAAAGCTTTTCCACTTGCAGCATCAATCATGCTATGCTCCATAGGCATGTGACCTTCATAAAAATATTAGATTAAAAGTTGTTTATGTACATGATGATGTGGACAACTTGCATATAGATTCTTAAATCATTCCTAATATTCATACAAAGATTATTTATTATACTATCAAATGCCACAGATTTCTTTCCAAATATTATATTTTCATCTCATTCCATGTCATGATGGTCTCTAAAGGTAAATAATAGAGCCATTCTTTTGTAGAATCTGCTAGAGAGAATGGAAAGGCTCTTAACTGGATTTGCTTTTCAAAGATACCAATTGGCTTTATGCTCGAGCATACTAATAAAACTCCTTAAGGTAATTGTTTGGATCTTCACCAGCAAAACTATTAAGAGTTGGAAGAAGATGGATCGTACCAGATTTAAACTCAAATGCTGCCTCAAGGTTAGGATATTTAATGCACAATAGCTGTTAATCCATATCTGAAGCAGCCAACTTCCTAAAAGTTCTATTGTTGCATGCCATCTCACCTTGCTCGGATTAAATTGTATCTGGTAACTCCTCATTTGATTTATGGTAGGATGTTGTGAATTCCAATACCCTCTGAAGCTTGTCTTGCTCTATGTCTTCTTTGGAAGGCTCGAACATTTAACGAAGAGAATCTAAAAGAAAAAAAACTAATTAGAACTAAAACTAAAAACATAAAACAAAATCAAATAATAAATAATTTGAAAAAAACAGTCCTCAGCAATAGAACCAAAAATTTGATACACTAAATAATGTATCTCTTAAACCTTACACTAAATTATGGTTAGTATTATTTATAGTAATAAGCAAAGGTCATATCCAATGGGATTGTTATCAATTTTTAAAATTACTGATGCAAAACTATAATCTAATATATGACCAAAAAAATTAAAAAGTCTTAAAAAAAAAAACTAAACTATGACAAGGGATTGATTGTTTAAGATGAAAATAAAATAAGAAACATAAAAGTAAAAGTAATGTTTAAGAAAACATAATTTTATATCTAACAAGTAATAAGAATAATGAAAAGTATAGTTAAGGAATCAGTCGCCACCTCTAAAAATAAACTATTAATCAATATGAAAATTATCTCTGATTATCTCTTGAAACTACCAATAATAGATAGCAACAAGCTCTGTTACCTTAATTTTTCCTTAGTTTATTGTTAAATAAAAGAAGCTCTCGATTTAATCCCTAACTATTAAATAGCCTCAAACAACCTCTCTAGACTTAATTTAATAAAAGCATTAAGATAAGAAAGATAGACTGATCTAAGTAATAAATACTCAAGCTCAGATTATTTAACTTAAGTTATGTTTCAAATTGCAACCATAAAAGTTTGACCATAATCATTGATCAAAAATTGCTATTAATGAATAGGAAAACAAGATAATTATGGGTCAAGATTTCTAAGCTAGCAAAGATAATTATCATGGTTTATTTAGTGGCACACCTAAATAAATCAAAATACAAATCATAAACAATTTTTATGGAAGAACATAAGCAATCTTAATAGATAATTTTTGAATAATTCTGAAAATCAATTACAAAGTCATGTCTAGGGCTTTGAAATCACTCGTAACCATGAAAGAATTTAGTTACACATGCTTGATGTGTTCAAGAATAGATTCATAAGAAAATTCTAGCAAGTGAAAAGAAAAACAAAAAAAGAGAGAAAAAAAAAAGAAACTAAGGCATGGTGGCTGGTTGCAGTCTTTTGCTCTAACTCTTAGTCTTTGCCTTGCTTTCCTCTTCTAGTTCTCCTTATTATGCTCTCAACCTCCTTTTAATTTTGATTTTTTTTCTTTGAATGCTAAGGTTAGGTCTCTATTTATAGAGATTGGAAACCATATGTTGTATAATCCATAGGAAATTTAGATGTCACTTTCAAAACAAATTTCGTTGACCAATTCTAATGCTTTTAAGCCAAGTATCTGCTTATTGCTAGGAGTGTAAGAATTAAGCTGTTTTATTTTTTTTATTCTAATATCTTCTTCCATATTTGTGATTCTAATATTTTAATCTCATAAGCATCCTTTTTACTAAGTTTTTTTCCTTCATTTTCCAAAATAAATATGAAATTGGAAAATAAATATAAGTAACTAAAATAAAGATAGAAAACATAATAAAACTAAGAATAGAAAGTGTATAAATATGTGATTTATGAACTTATCATTGATCATTATAACGAGTCATATTCAGTGAATTTGTTACCATAATAAGCACCCATATATTATCCTCAAGTATTTTTATATTTAAACTCGTAAGATTAGTTGCCTGCATCATATGTATGGAGGATTAACATATGCCAGTCTTTTTGCATAATCAATGTCCCCCCTTGACAATATAGTGACTAAGAACGAATGTAGAAGCATAATTGTAACTCATTACAATTTTTTTGCAAGGCTAATGTGTTTTTTGGGATTTATAAGCATAAGTTGTTAATAATAATTACAACCAAACTTATTAACAAAGAATAACTCATTAATATTAATGTATACGACAAGAAATAACTAAAAGCTTATGAGCTACAAGCAAATCTAATTGGCTTGTAGGGGTTACACAAATAGCTTGATTTTTTTAATTTTCTTAATTAGGTCTTTTGATTTAATTACTTCATTTCCTTAATTGATTTTCAATTACATTTCTTTTCTATTTTAATTCAACAATTTCAACTTCTTATTTCCCAATACCATGGATTTAACCCTCTAATTTCATCTTTTTCCATGTTGGTTTGTTTCAATTTAGTCCATGTGCCTTCAATTACCTAGAGGTATTTATACTTACTCTTGCATTTTAAAAGCATTTATCATTGAAAGGTCAAGTATCCATCCTAGTCTTTACTACAAAGTGCTATTACATTTTATTTGACAAAATTTGATCTTAGGATCTATACTATTCCTAGATCCTCAATTTTCTCCTAATCTATTGATCTTGGGATCGATAATTATAACATATTCGAATCTCTGATTGATATTTTAGACATCTAATTTTGTCTAAGCCCTCAAACACTATCTTTTTGGCTCTTAAGCCTTTCGAAATTGGATATGAATTTCGAAACCTAATGAGTCATGAATTAGAAGAAGGGCTCAAAAAATCAACTTAGGTCAAGCATGGTTAAGCCTAATCAAATAGGTCAAACCAAGTATAACTTGATTGGAAAGTCAAGACTAAGACAGATTGGTCAAAGCTAGTTGAAATTAAAGAAAAGTCAGTTTTAATCAAAATTAAATGGAAAAGTCAAAATAGGACTAAATATATGTAACATAAGATAATGTTGACTTTTAACTTTTGAAGTATGACTAATATCATGTAGGATTTTAGCAAGACTTTTAGGATTTAATTAGTTTTATTTTACTAATAGAATTTCTATTCAAATTTTATTTTTTACTTTAAACAAATAGAATTTTTAATTAATCTTTTCTACTTTAAAAAATTAATATGATTTTGAACTTTTTACTCCAACTAGGATTTATAGAATTTTTAATTAAACTCTTCACATAAATAATTAGACTTTTTATCTATAAAAATTTTAATTAAACTTTTTACATGTAAAATTTTCAATTACATTTTTTACATATAGAATTTCTAATTAAACTTCTTACATATAAAATTTTCAATTAGACATTCTATGTAGAATTTTTAATTAAAATTTTACCCATACGATTTTTATTAAACTTTTTACTAATAAAATTTTTAATTACACATTTTACATATAAAATATTAGTTAGACTTTTTATATATAGAATTATCAATTAGACCTTTTGATTTTAATTAAAACCAATAGGATTGTTTATTGGATTTTTTAACCATGATTCCAACCAATTGGAAATGAGATTAAGTTTTCAACTATGCTAAGAGCCAACGAGAATAAAGGAAGACTTTTCAAACTTTATGGGAGCCAACAAGATTTAAGCTTGACTTTTCAAAGTAGGGTTAAGTTTAATTTGTCTGACGTGCATGTGATTAACTAATGGATTTTTGGAAAGCTTAGTTTTTCTTCATGCATGGAAATCATGAGTAAAGTAAGCCATCATCTAACCCTAAAATAAAAATAGTAAACTAAAATCAATGCATGTAAGAAGGTAGGTGGTTGCTTACACGCAACCTTGCATAGGGTTCAAAGGAAAAATTAATTTTCAAGGGAAATAAAGAAAAAAAAATATGCCAAAATAGTTGGGCACCCCTTGGCTAAAACTACCTTTATAAAAAGGAGGTTTTCACCTTTCTTGCCTTACAACCATTAAAAAAATTGGAGATTTTTTCATTATTATTCAAGATAGTTCACCATCTAATTTTGCTTTTATCATCTTCATCTCCACTCATTTTATTTCCAAAGTTCTTATTTTACTTCATTTTTCAAGTTCTTGTGATTATTTTCTCATTTTCTTTTTGCATTTTGGGCTTGATGATCATAAGTTTCAACTTAGGTGATGGTTTGAGCTAAGTACCTAAACCTTGAGCAAATTATTTCTTCTTATGTTCTTGATATTTTATTTATGTTCATGTTATTATGTTTATTTTATTTCCATTATTGTTATATTTACTTTGTATTGTTATCTTGAACTTGATAACCTTGAAAAATTCCTAAAAATGTAAAATTTGCTCGTGATATTATGTGCAAAAATGAATTTCAAAATTTGATGAAAAAGTATTTAAAAACCAATTTTTCTCTTAAATGTGAGTTCTTTTTATCCGAGATTTGTGCTTGATGACCTTCAAAACTACACTTTTTCTATCACTTACATATGCGGCCATTAATTATGCCTAAATTAGTTTATGAAAATGCCCAATCTGCCTAGAAGAGATAGACCTCTACTAAAGCAATTGCTAGATTCTTTGTCTTGGATATTTAAAACTATCAGATAAGAGGCTCATACGAAATTAGGTATCTACAACTTTCCCTATTTGGTTGTTGCTGAGAATCAAGAATAAGGCAAAGACCAAATAAACACAATTTCTTCCACGCAATTAAGCTTTGGAAAAACCAACTAAATTAAAAATGTACATTAAAACAGAACAACCAAGGCCAATACCTTAAGCTGGAATAGTATTTAGGGCCAACCTTAAGTCTAAAAAGTTGACTGGGGCAAAACCATGATAGTCAACGAAAGAGATCGGGATGAAACCTAAATCTAAAGGGGTTGATTAGGCTGAAACCATAATGGTTAATGAAGGTAACTAGAACTTAAGTCAAAAAAGGGTTGGCTAGGGTGAAACCTAAGTCGAAAAGAGTTGACCAAGGCAGAATCATGATAGTTAACTTAGGCATGACTAAGATAGAATCAAAGTCTAAAAAGGGTTAACCAAGGTAGAATCTAAGTCTAAAAGGGGTTAACCAAGGTGAAACCATGATAGCCAACTTGGATATGACCAAAGTGAAACTTAAGTTTAAAAGGTTGACCATGATGAAACCATGATAGTTAACTTAGATATGACCAAGGTAAAACCTAAGTCTAAAAAGGTTGGCTAGGGTGAAACCTAAGTTAAAAAAAGGTTGACTAGGGTAAAACTTTGACCACACAGAACCTGAATCGAAAAGGGTTAACCAGGCAGAACTTTAATTTGAAAGGATTGACTAAGGTAGAACCTAAGTCAATGGGTTGACCAAGGCAAAACCATGATAGTCGATAGGCATGACCAAGGTAGAACCTAAGTCTAATAGGTCAATCAAGGTGAAACCATGACAATCAACAAGGGTAACTAGCGCAAAACCAAAGTCTAATAGGTTGATCGAGGTAAAACCGTGACAGTCAATAAGGGTAATATGGCAGAACCTAAATCTAATGGGTTGATCGAGGTGAAACCATGACAATCAACAAGGGTAACTAGGGCAAAATCTAAATCTATAGGGTTGACCAAGGTGAAACCATAATAGTAAATAAAGGTGACCAGGACAGAGCTTTAGTCTAAAAAAGGCAAACCAGGGTAGAAGCATGATAGTCAATAAAGGTGACTAAAATAGAACCTAACTCTAATAGGTTGACCTGGATGAAACCATGACAATCAATGTGACCAAGGTGTAGACACCTTATTTTGTCCGGGCTCATTTTTAGCAATCTAGAACATCGATGTAAGAGGGGACGATGATCGTCGCCCAACGAAAAAGTATTTTGAGAATGTCAAGAAGGCTTAAGGATCATATCAAAGGTAAATACAAAGATGTGGCAATAAGGGACACAGTCCGAGGTATCCGAGGAAAAAGGATATGAGAAAATTCATAATTTTACTTAAATGTATCGATACATGGTTCTAATGTGTTGATATAATGCTCCAACGTGCCAAAAATTTGAAATATCCTTATTTGTATCGATACAACATGTAGCTGTATCGATACAAAAGCCTCTGTATCGATACAGGAACTCGTGTATCGATACTGGACCATGCCAGGACCCAAATATGCATTCTGTAAAGGAATGTATCGATACAAATCAACTTGTATTGATACAATGGTTCATGGTATCGATACAATAGTTCATAGTATCGATACATTGATCATTGTATTAATACAATGTTCATTGTATCGATACTATTAAGGTTTTTAGACCAAATGTATCGATACATTATGCAATGTATCGATACATGCAGGTTATTTTCACGGTCTGGGCAATTTTGACTCGTCCACCATTGATCCAAAACTCGATTTTAACTCATTTTTTTGCATCAAGAAAGATTAAAACACATATCAGATTATGAATTAGACTTTAAAATTAATCAAAACATTTTTTAGTCTAAATTGGATCATAGGGTCAATGTCATTTGATTACCCTACTCCTCCCTAGTTGTTGGCCAATGTCACCATCAGCCATCCTAGTTGCTAGAAGATCATTTAAGCATTTAAACCAGCCACCCTATGCCCACCACATTGGCAGTAAGCTGCCTCCTACAGGCACCCTATAGCCACCATGCTTACATCACCTTGTCCCCTTTGAAAAATGGCCAAAAACACCTTTAATTTGGCTCCACAAGGCTGGTATAAATGGACCACTTCTATCTCA
Organism: Adansonia gregorii; assembly: GCA_038382025.1. NCBI lineage: Eukaryota > Viridiplantae > Streptophyta > Magnoliopsida > Malvales > Malvaceae > Adansonia > Adansonia gregorii. The sequence goes on along the minus strand of JBBYHO010326343.1, from coordinate 361 downwards.
GCAGAAAAAGGTTAGATTCCAGCTCATTTACACTTCCAAAAACATATTCACACACCAAGAAATCCCAATCCCGTAGCTCTTCATCCACCACACAAAAACAGCCCCAAAACACTTACTTTCATCCACTGCACACTCCAAAAATCACCCTCATCCATACCAGAACCAAAACCTCATCATTTTTATCTTTTTCTTGCTTATCAACAACAAGGAAAAGATGAAAAATCCAGCCATCTCTACTACACCAATTGTTTGGCCAAGAAGTGAAGTTTTATTGGTATAACTTATCATTTCATCACTTTCATTTCCTGTTTTTTAGCACCTTTATCATTCTAGTGAACTCTCCATGTCTCCATCACCCTCT
>JBBYHO010326012.1:0-29401 GCA_038382025.1 Adansonia gregorii | reverse complement strand
TTCGAGTCAGGATAATATTTTAAGTCGTACGCACTCTTAGATCTGTGAGGATCCACCCTGGGGTACGTCGCGACAGATACACGATATTGATGCCTTGGATTTGCAAGAAAAGCTTTTCTTTCCAATATTTTCCTTATAATTAATGTTCATTCGTGAAATAAGTCAAACTTGAATACTCATAATAATCTCAATTTTTTTGTCATGGGCACTACAATCATGTTCTCCAAATTAGAACACACGAAATTGGTACTATGGATTTACAAGAAAAGCTTTTCTTTCCACAGTTTTTTGTATAATTAATGTTTGTCCATGAAATAAGAGAAACTTGGATACTCATTATTCTCTTCGTTTTTTTCATTATGGGCACTGCTATCATCTTCTCCATATTGGGATACACGATATTGATGCTTTGGACTTGCAAGAAAAGCTTTTCCTTCCATTGTTTTCCTTGCAATTACTGTTCATCCATGAAATGAGTCAAACTTGGATACTCAAAATAATCTCCATTCTTTTTGTTATGGGCACGACAATCATGTTCTCCGCATTGGGATACACTATCTTGATGCTTTGGACTTGCAAGGAAAACTTTTATTTCCACCGTTTTCTTTATCATTAATGTTCATCCATGAAATGAGTCAAACTTTGATACTCGTAATAATCTCCAGTATTTTTGTTATGGGAACTACAATCATGTTCTATCCTTTGGGATGCACGATATTGATGGTTTGGATTTGCAAAAAAATAGCTTTTTTTCCACCATTTCCCTTATAATTAATGTTCATCCTTGAAATGAGACAAACTTGGATACTCATTATAATCTCCATTCTTTTCATTATGGGCTCTACAATCTTATTCTCCACACTGGGATACACGATATTGACGTTTTGGATTTGCAAGAAAAGCTTTTCTATCCACCATTTCTTTTACTATCAAAGTTTATCCATGAAATGATGCAAACTTGGATACTTGTAATAATCTCCATTATTTTTGTTAGTGGCACTTCAATCACGTTCACCTCATTGAGATACATGATATTGATGCTTTGGTTTAGCAGGAAAAGCTTTTCTTTTCACCATTTTCATTATAATTAAAGTTCATCCATGAATTGAAACAAACTTGAATACTTATAACAATCTCCATCCTTCTTGTTAGTGGCACTACAGTCATGTTCACCCCATTGGGATACATGATATTGACACTGTGGATTAGAGAGAAAAGCTTTTTTTCCACTATTTCCCCTATAATCAAAATTCATTCATGAAATGACAGAAACTTGGATACTTGTAATAATCTCCATTCTTTTTGTTAATGGCACTACAATCAAGTTTACCTTATTGGGATACACGATATTGAAGCTTGGGTTTGGCAAGAAAAGCTTTTCTTTCCATCATTTTCCTTGTAATTACTGCTTATTCGTGAAACGACACAAACTTAGATAGTAGCTATAATCTCCATTCTTTTTGTTACAGGCACTATAATCATGTTCTCCACATTGGTATACGCAATATTGATGCTTTAGATTTGCAAGAAAGCCTTTTCTTTCCAACATTTTCCTTATAATTATTGTTCACCCATGAAATGAGTCAAACTTGGATACTCATCATAATCTACATTCTTTTTGTCATGGGCACTAAAATCATGTTCTCCATATTAGGTACATGATATTATTGCTTTGGATTTGCAAGAAAAGCTTTTCTTTCCACCATTTTCCTTATAATTAATGTTCATCTATAAAATGAGGCAAACTTAGATACTCATAATAATCTCTATTCTTTTTGTTATAGGCACTACAGTCATGTTCTCCCCATTGCTATGCATGATATTGACGCTTTGGATTTGCGAGAAAAGCTTTTCTTTCCACCATTCTCATATAATTAATGCTCATCCATGAAATGAGATAAACTTGGATGCTCATAATAATCTCCATTTTTTTGGGCACTACAATTATGTTTTCCGTATTAGGATATACGATATTGATGCTTTGGATTTGCAGAAAAAGCTTTTCTTTTAACCATTTTCCTTATAATTAATGTTTATCTATGAAATAAGTCTAAATTAGATACTCGTAATAATCTCCATTCTTTTCATTATAGGCACTACAATCATGTTCTCCCCATTGGGATACACGATATTGATGCTTTGGATTTGCAAGAAAAGCTTTTTTTTCTACCATTTCCCTTATAATTAACATTCTTCTGTGAAGTGAGACAAACTTGGATACTCATTATAAGCTCCATTTTTTCCATTATGGGCACTACAATCATGTTTTCAACATTGCGATGCATGATATTCATGCTTTGGATTTGCAAGAAACACCTTTTTTCCACCATTTTCCTCATAATTAATGTTCATTTGTGAAATGAGTCAAACTTGGATGCTCGCAATAATCTCCATTCTTTTTGTTTTAGGCAACACAATCAGGTTCTCCACTTTGGGATACATGATATTAGTGTTTTGGATTTGCAAGAAAAGCTTTTCTTTCCACCACTTTCCCTATAATTAATGTTCATTTTTGAAATGAGCCAAACTTGGATATTCGTAATAATCTTCATTTTTTTAACTACGAGCATGACAATCATGTTCTTCCCATTAGGATAAATGATATTGATGCTTTGGATTAACAACAAAAGCTTTTCTATCTATTATTTTCCTTATAAGCAAAGTTCATCCATGAAATGATACAAACTTTGATACTTGTAATAATCTCCATTCTTTTTGTTAGCGACACTATAATAAGATTCACCTTATTAGGATACATGATATTGACACTTTGGTTTGGTAAGAAAAGCTTTTCTTTCTGGCATTTTCCTTATAATCAATAGTCATCTGTGAAATGACACAAACTTAGATAGTAACTATAATCTCTATTGATTTCGTTATAGGCACTATAATCAAGTTTTGCACATTGGGATACACAAAATTGTTACTTTGGATTTGCAAGAAAAGCTTTTCTTTCCACCATTTTCCCTATAATAAATGTTCATCCGTGCAATGAATTAAACTTAGATGCTCATAATAATGTTCGTTTTTTTGTTATAGGCACTACAATCATGTTCTCTGTATTGGGATACACGATATTAACGTTTTGGATTTGCAAGAAAAGCTTTTCTTTCCACCATTTTCCTTCTAATTAAAGTTCATCTGTGAAATAACACAAACTTAAATAGTTATTGTAATCTCCATTCTTTTTGTTATGGGCACTCTACATCGGGATACACGATATTGTTGCTTTGGATTTGCAAGAAATGCTTTTCTTTCCACTATTTTCCTAAGAATTAATGTTCATCCATAAAATGAGTCAGACTTGGATAATCCTAATAATCTCTATTCTTTTTGTTTTGGGCACTACAATCATGTTTTCCCCTTTAGGATACAAGATATTAATGCTTTAGATTTGCGACAAAAGCTTTTCTTTCCACCATTTTCCTTATAATTAATGTTCATCCATGAAATGAGACAAACTTGGATACTTATTATTATCTCCATTCCTTTTGTTATGGGCACTACAATCATGTTCTCTACACTGGGATACATGATATTGATGCTTTGGATTTGCACAGAAAACCTTTCATTCCACCATTTTCCTTATTATTAATGTTCATCCATGAAATGAGTCAAACTTGTATACTCATAGTTATCTCCATTTTCCCATTATGGGCACTACAATCATGTTCTCTGCATTGAGATACAAGAGACTGATGTTATGGATTTACGAGAAAAGTTTTTCTTTCCACCATTTTTCTCATAATTAATTTTCTTTCATGAAATAAGTCAAACTTGGTTGCTTGTAAGAATCTCCATTCCTTTTGTTATGGGCACTACAATTATGTTTTCCATATTGGGATATACGATATTGATGCTTTGGATTTACAAGAAAAGCTTTTCTTTTCGGTATTTCCCTTATAATTAAGGTTTATACATAAAATGATTCAAACTTGGATACATGTAATAATCTCTATTCTTTTTGCTAGTGGCACTACAATCATGTTCACCTAATTGGGATACAGGATATTGATGCTTTGGTTTGGCAAGAAAAGCTTTTCTTGCCACCATTTTCCTCATAATTAAAGTTTATCCGTGAAATAACACAAACTTAGATAGTAACTGCAATCTCCATTCTTTTCATTATGGGCACTACAATCATGCTCGGTACATTAGGATACAAATACTAATGCCTTGGATTTGCAAGAAAAGCTTTTCTTTCCACCATTTTTCTTATAGTTAATGTTTATTTATGAAATGAGTCAAACTTGGATGCTCATACATCATTAGTGTGGCAATCATGCTCTCCATGTTGGGATACACAATATTGATGCTTTGGACTTGTAAGAAAAACTTTTTTTCCACCATTTCTGTTATAGTTCATGTTCATCTACGAAATAAGTCTAAATTGGGTACTCGTAATAATCTCTATTCTTTTTTTTATAGGCACTGTTCTCTGTATTAGGATATATGATATTGATGCTTTGGATTTGCAAGAAAAGCTTTTCTTTACACCATTTTCCTCATAGTTGACATTCATATATGAAATAAGTCAAACTTATATACTCATAATAATCTCCATTTTTTTTGCTATGGGCACTACAATCACATTTTCCAAATTGGGATACACGATATTGATGCTTTGGATTTGCAAGAAAAGCCTTTGTTTTGGCCATTTTTACAAAATTAATGTTAATCCATGAAATGAGTCAAACTTGGATACTCATAATAATCTCCATTCTTTCTATTATGGGCGCCATAATCATGTTCTTCGCATTGGGATACATAATATTGTTGCTTTGGATTTATAGGAAAAGCTTTTCGTTCCACCATTTTCCTTATAATTAATTTTCATCCATGAAATGAGTCAAACTTGGATACTCATAATATTCTTAATTCTTTTTGTTATGGGCACTACAATCATGTTCTCCCCTTTGGGATAAAAGGTGTTACTGCTTTAGATTTGCAAGAAAAGCTTTTCTTTCCACCATTTTCCTTATAATTAAAGTTCATGCATGAAATAAGTAAAACTTGGTTGCTCGTAATAATCTCCATTCTTTTTATTATGGGCACTACAATCATGTTCTCCTTTATGGGAAAAGCTTTTATTTTTGTCATTTCCCTTATAATCAAAGTTTATACATAAAATGATTCAAACTTGGATACATGTAATAATTTCTATTCTTTTTGTTGGTGGCACTAAAATCATGTTCACCTAATTGGGATGCATGATATTGATGCTTTGATTTGGTAAGAAAAGCTTTTCTTGCCACCATTTTCCTCATAATTAAAGTTCATTCGTGACATGATGCAAGCTTAGATCATAATTGCAATCTGTATTCTTTTCATTATAGGCACAATAATCATGCTCGCTACATCAGGACACACGATACTGATGCCTTGGATTTGCAAGAAAAGCTTTTCTTTTCACCATTTTCCTTATAGTTAATGTTTATTCATGAAATGAGTCAAACTTGGGTGCTCGTAATAATCTCCACTCTATTCATTATTAGTGCGGCAATCATGCTCTCCACGCTGGGATACACGATATTGATGCTTTGCACTTGTAAGAAAAAACTTTTTTTTCACCATTTTTGTTATAGTTCATGTTTATCGGTGAAATGAGTCTAACTTTGGTACTTGTAATAATCTCCATTCTTTTTTTATGGGCGCTATTCTCCGTATTGGGATACACGATATTGATGCTCTAGATGTGCAAGAAAAACTTTTTCTTTACACCATTTTACTTATAGTTAACATTTATCCGTGAAATGAGTCAAACTTATATACTCATAATAATCTCCATTCTTTTTGCTATGGGCACTATAATCACATTCTCTAAATTGGCATACACGATATTGATGTTTTGGACTTGCAAGAAAGGCCTTTGTTTGTGCCATTTTTGCATAATTAATATTCATCCATGAAATGAGTCAAACTTGGAAACTTGTTCTTTTTGTTATAGGCACCACAATCATGTTCTTCGCATTGGGATACACGATAATGTTGCTCTGGATTTGCAAGAAAAGCTTTTTGTTCCACCATTTTCCTTATAATTAATATTCATCCATGAAGTGAGTCAAACTTGGATACTCGTAATCTTTTCCATTATTTTCATTATGGGCACTACAATCACGTTCTCCCCTTTGGGATACAAGCTGCTAATGCTTTAGATTTGCGAGAAAGCTTTTCTTTCCACCATTTTTCTTATAATTAATGTTCATCTGTGAAATGAGTCAAACTTGGATACTCATAATAATGTCTGTTCTTTTTGTTATGGGCACTACAATCATGTCCTCCATATCAGGATACACGATATTGATGCTTTGGATTTGCATGGAAAGCTTTTCTTTCTGCCATTTTACTTATAATTAACGTTCATTCATGAAATGTGTCAAACTTGAATACTCGTAATAATCTCCATTCTTTTGTTATAGGCACTACAATCATGTTCTCCATATTGGGATAACACGATATTTATGTTTTTGATTTGCAAGAAAAGCTTTTGTTTCCGCCATATTTGCATAACTAATATTCATCCGTGAAATGAGTCAAACTTGGATACTCGTAATAATCTCCATTCTTTTTATTATGGGCACTACAATCATGTTCTCTGCATTGGGATACATGATATTATTGCTTTGGATTTGCAAGAAAAGCTTTTCCTTCCACCATTTTCCTCATAATTAATGTTCATCCATGAAATGAGTCAAACTTGGATACTCGTAATAATCTCCATTCCTTTTGTTATGGGCACTACAATCATGTTCTCCACACTGAGATACACGATATTGATGCTTTGGATTTGCAAGAAAAGCTTTTCTTTCTACCTCTTTCTTTATAATTAATGTTCATTCCTGAAATGTGTCAAACTTTGATACTCATAATATTTCCATTCTTTTCATTGTTGGTGGTACAATCATGTTCTCAATATTAGGATGATATTGATTTTTTGGATTTGCAGGAAAAGCTTTTCTTTCCACCATTTTCCTTATAACTAATACTCATCCCTGAAATAAGTCAAACTATACTCATAATAATCTCCATTATTTTTGTTATGGGCATTACTATTATGCTCTCCACATTGGGATACACAATATTGATGCTTTAGATTTGCAAGAAAAGCTTTTCTTTTCGCCATTTCCCTTATAATCAAAGTTCATCCCTGAAATGATAAAAACTTAGATACTTGTAATAATCTCCAATCTTTTTGTTAGTGGCACTATAATCATGTTCCCTTCATTGGGATACACAACATTGACACATTGGTTTTGCGAGAAAAGCTTTTTCTTCCACCATTTTCCTTATAATTAATGTTCATCCATGAAAGGAGTCAAACTTGGATACTCATAATAATCTTCATTTTTTTCACTATGGGCACTACAATCATGGTCTCCATATTGGGATACAGGATATTGATGCTTTGGATTTGCACGAAAAGCTTTTTTTTCAGCCATTTTCCTTATAATTAATGTTCATCCATAAAATGAGTCAAACTTGGATACTCGTAATAGTCTTCATTTTTTTCACTATGGGCACTACAATCATGTTCTCCATATTGAGATACACGATATTAATGCTTTGGATTTGCAAGAAAAGCTTTTCTTTCCAACATTTTCCTTATAATTAATTTTTATTCGTGAAATGTGTCAAACTTGGATACTCATAACAATCTCTATTTTTTTATTGTTGGCACACAATCATGTTCTCCATATTGGGATACATGGTATTGATTTTTTGGATTTGCAAGAAAAGCTTTTCTTTCCACCATTGTCCATATAATTAATATTCATATGTGAAATGAGTCAAAATTAGATAGTCATAATAATCTCCATTATTTTTGCTATTGGCACTACAATCATGTTCTCCATATTGGTATACACAATGTTAATGCTTTGGATTTGCAAGAAAAGCTTTTCTTCTCGCCATTTCCCTTTTAATCAAACTTCATCCGTGAATTGATACAAACTTGGATAGTTGTAATAATCTCCATTCTTTTTGTTAGTGGCACTAAAATCATGTTCACCTCATTGGGATACAAGATATTGATGCTTTGGTTTCGCAAGAAAAGCTTTTCTTTCCACCATTTTCCTTATAATTAAAGTTCATGTATGAAATGACACAAACTTGAATAGTAACTGTAATCTCCACTCTTTTCATTATGGGCACCACAATCTTGCTCTCCAAATTGGGATACGCAATACAGATGCCTTGGATTTGCAAGAAAAGTTTTTTTTCCACCATTTTCTTTATAATTTATGTTCAACCATGAAATGAGTCAAACTTGGATACTTGTAATGATCTCTATTCTTTTCATTATTGGCACTGCAATCATGCTCCCCACATTGGGATACTCGATATTGATGCTTTGATTTGCAAGAAAGCTTTTCTTTCACCATTTTCCTTAAAATTAATTTTCATCCATGAAATAAGTCAAACTTGGATACTCGTAACAATCTCCATTCTCGTTGTTATGGGCAATAAAATCTGGTTTTCTATATTGGGATATATGATATTGATGCTTTGGATTTGCAAGAAAAGCTTTTCATTCTACCATTTTCCTTAAAATTAATGTTATTTGTGAAATGAGTCAGACTTGGGTACTCGTAACAGTCTCAATTCTCTTTGTTATGGCCAACACAATCATGTTCTCTATATTGGGATACATGATATTTATGCTTTTGATTTGCAAGAAAAGCTTTTGTTTCCACCATTTCCCGTATAACTAATGCTCATCCATGAAATGAGTCAAACTTGGGTGCTCATAATAATCTCCATTTTTTCATTATTGGCACTGCAATCAAGCTCTCCACGTTAGGATACATGATATTGATGCTTTGGATTTGCAAGAAAAGCTTTTCTTTCCACCATTTTCTTGATAATTAATGTTTACCCATAAAATGATACAAACTTGGTTACTCATAATAGTCTCCCTTCTTTTTGTTATGGGCACTACAACCATGTTCTCCCTATTAGGATATATGATAATGATGCTGTGGTTTTGAAAGAAAAGCTTTTCTTTCCACCATTTCCCTTAAAATTAATGTTCACCCATGAAATAAGACAAACTTGGATACTCATTATAATTTCCATTCTGTTCATTATGGGCACTACAATCATGTTCTCCAAATTGGAATTCAAGATATTGGTGCTTTGGATTTGTGAAAAAAAGCCTTTCTTTCCACCATTTTCCTTATAAATAATGTTCATCCATGAAATGAGACAAACTTAGGTGCTCATTATAACCTCTATTCTTTTGTCGGCACTACAATCATAATCTCCACTTTGGGATACACAATGTTAATGCTGTGGATTTGCAAGAAAAGCTTTTTTTTCCATAATTTTCCTTAAAATTAATGTTCAACCGTGAAATGAGTCAAACTTGGATACTCATAATAATCTCCATTCTCTTTGCTATTGGCAATACAATCAGGTTCTCCACATTGGGATACATGATATTGATGCTTTGGATTTCCAAGAAAAGCTTTTCTTTCCACCATTTCCCTTGTAAGTAATGTTCATCTATGAAATGAGTCAAACTTGGATACTCATAATAATCTCCATTCTTTTTGTTATAGGCACCACAATCATGTTTTTCACATTGGGATACATGATATTATTGTTGTGGATTTGCAAGAAAAGCTTTTCCTTCCACTATTTTCCTTATAATTAACATTCATCCATGAAATGAGTCAAACTTGGATACTCGTAATAATCTCCATTCCTTTTGTTATGGGCATTACTATCACGTTCTCCCCTTTAGGATACAAGATATTAATGCTTTAGATTTGTGAGAAAAGCTTTTATTTCCACCATTTTCCTTATAATTAATGTTCATCTGTGAAATGAGTCAAACTTAGATACTCATAATAGCATCTGTTCTTTTTGTTATAGGCACTACCATCATGTTCTCCATATTGGGATACACGATATCGATGCTTTGGATTTGCATGAAAAGCTTTTCTTTCCACCATTTTCCATGTAACTAATGTTCATCAGTGAAATGAGTTAAACTTGGATACTCATAATAATCTTCGTTCTTTTTGTTATGGGCACTACAATCATAGTCTCTACATCAGGATACACGATATTGGTGCTTTGGATTTGCAAGAAAAGCTTTTCTTTCCACCATTTTCCTAATAATTAATGCTTATCCATGAAATGAGTCAGACTTGGATAATCGTAATAATCTCCATTCTTTTTGTTTTAGGCACTACAACAACATTATTCCCTTTGGCATACAAGATATTAATGCTTTGGAATTGTGATAAAGGCTTTTCTTTCCACTATTTTTCTTATAATTAATGTTCATCTAAAAAATGAGTTAAACTTGGATACTCGTAATCATCTCCATTATTTTTGTGATTAGGCACTACAATCATGTTCTTTACATTGGGATACATGATATTGATGCTTTGGATTTGCACGGAAAGCTTTTCTTTCCATCATTTTCCTTATTATTAATGTTCATCCGTGAAATAAGTTAAACTTGCATACTCGTAAGAATCTCCTTTTTTTCATTATGGGCACAACAATCATGTTCTCCACATTGAGATACAAGATATTGATGCTGTGGGTTTGCGAGAAAAGCTTTTCTTTTCACCATTTTCCTCATAATTAATTTTTATTCTTGAAATGAGTCAAACTTGGTTGCTCATAATAATTTCCATTTTTTTGTTATGGGCACTACAATCATGTTCTCCATTACGAGAAAAGATTTTCTTTTTGGCATTTCCCTTATAATGAAAGTTTATACATAAAATAATTCAAACTTGGATACATGTAATAATTTCTATTCTTTTTGTTGGTGGCACTACAATCATGTTCACCTAATTGGTATACACGATATTAATGCTTTGATTTAGCAAGAAAAACCATTTTCCTCATAATTAAAGTTCATTCGTGAAATGACGCAAACTTAGATAGTAACTGTGATCCCCATTTTTTTTATGGGCACAACAATTATGCTCGTTACATCAGGATACACGATGCTGATGCCTTAGATTTGCAAGAAAAGCTTTTCTTTCCAGCATTTTCCTTATAGTTAATGTTTATTCATAAAATTAGTCAAACTTGGGTGCTTGTAATAATCTCCACTCTATTCATTATTAGTGTAGCAATCATGCTCTCCACGCTGGCATACACAATATTGATGCTTTGGAATTGTAAGAAAAACTTTTCTTTCCACTATTTTCGTTATAGTTCATGTTCACTTGTGAAATGAGTCTAACTTGGATACTTATAATAATCTCTATTCTTTTTTTTATGGGCACTGTTCTTCGTATTGGGATACACAATATTGATGCTCTGGATGTGCAAGAAAAGCTTTTCTTTACACCATTTTCCTTATAGTTAACATTTATTCGTCAAATGAGTCAAACTTATATACTCATAATAATCTCCATTTTTTTTTTGCTATGGGCACTACAATCACATTTTCCAAATTGGGATACACGATATTGATGTATTGGATTTACAAGAAAAGCCTTGTTTATGCCATTTTTGCATAATTAATATTCATCCATGAAATGAGTCAAACTTGGAAACTTGTAATAATCTCCATTCTTTTTGTTATGGGCACCACAATCATGTTCTTCGCATTGGGATACATAATATTGTTGCTTTAGATTTGCAAGAAAAGCTTTTTGTCCCACCATTTTCGTTATAATTAATATTCATCCATGAAATGAGTCAAACTTTGATACTTGTAGTATTCTCCATTATTTTTGTTATGGGCACTACAATCATATTTTCCCGTTTGGAATACAAGGTATTAATGCTTTAGATTTGTGAGAAAGCTTTTCTTTCCACCATTTTTCTTATAATTAATGTTCATCTATGAAATGAGTCAAACTTGGATACTCATAATAATGTCTGTTCTTTTTGTTATGGGCACTATAATCATGTCTTCCATATCGGGATACACGATATTAATGCTTTGGATTTGCACGAATATCTTTTCTTTCTGCCATTCTACTTATAATTAATGTTCATTCATCAAATGTGTCAAACTTGGATACTCATAATAATCTGCATTCTTTTTGTTATGGGCACTACAATCATGTTCTCCATATTAGCATACACGATATTTATGTTTTTGATTTGCAAGAAAAGCCTTTGTTTCTGCCATTTTTGCATAGTTAATATTCATCCGTGAAATGAGTCAAACTTGGATACTTATAATAATCTCCATTCTTTTTGCTATGGGCACTACAATCAAGTTCCCCATATTGGGATACATGATATTGGTCCTTTGGATTTGCAAGAAAAGCTTTTCTATCCACCATTTTTCTTATAATTAACGTTCATCCATGAAATGAGTCAAACTTGGATACTCATAATAATCTCCATTCTTTTTGTTATGGGCACTACAATCATGTTCTCCACATTGAGATACACGATATTGATGCTTTGGATTTGCAAGAAAAGCTTTTCTTTCCACCATTTTTCTTATAATTAATGTTTACTCGTGAAATATGTCAAACTTGGATACTCATAATAATCTCCATTCTTTTTATTATTGGCGCTGCAATCATGTTCTCCATATTGGGATACACGATATTGATTTCTTGGATTTGCAAGACAAGCTTTTCTGTCCGCTATTGTCCATATAACTAATATTCATCCGTGAAATGAGTCAAAATTAGATACTCATAATAATCTCCATTGTTTTTGTTATGGGCACTACAATCATGTTCTCCACATTGGGATACACAATATTGATGCTTTGGATTTGCAAAAAAAGCTTTTCTTCCTACCATTTCCCTTATAATCAAACTTCATCCGTGAATTGATACAAACTCAGATAGTTTTAATAATCTCCATTCTTTTTGTTAGTGGCACCACAATCATGTTCTCCTTATTAGGATACAAGATATTGATGCTTTGGTTTCCTATGAAAAGCTTTTCTTTCCACCATTTTCCTTATAATTAAAGTGCATCTATGAAATGACTCAAACTTGTATAGTAACTGTAATCTCTATTTTTTTGTTATGGGCACCACAATCATGCTCTTCAAATTGGGATACGCGATACTGATGCCTTGGATTTGCAAGAAAAGCTTTTTTTTCCATCACTTTCCTTATAATTTATGTTCAACCATGAAATGAGTCAAACTTGGATACTCATAATAATCTCCATTCTTTTCATTATTGGCACTGCAATCATGCTTCCCACATTGGGACACATGATATTAATGCTTTAGATTTGCAAGAAAAGCTTTTCTTTTGTCATTTTCCTTAAAATTAATTTTCATCCATGAAATGAGTCAAACTTGGATACTCGTTCTCATTGTTATGGGCAATACAATCATGTTTTCTACATTAGGATACATGATATTGATGCCTTGGATTTGCAAGAAAAGCTTTTCATTCTATCATTTTCCTTAAAATTAATGTTCATTTGTGAAATAAGTCAAACTTGGATACTTATAACCATCTCCATTCTCTTTGTTATGGCTAACACAATCATGTTCTCTATAGTGGGATACACGATATTGATGCTTTTGATTTGCAAGAAAAGCTTTTCTTTCCACCATTTCCCTTATACCTAATGCTCATCCGTGAAACGAGTCAAACTTAGGTGCTCATAATAATCTCCATTTTTTTCATTATTAGTGCAGCAGTCATGTTCTCCATGTTAGGATACATGATATTGATGCTTTGGATTTACAGGAAAAGCTTTTCTGTCCACCATTTTCCTGATAATTAACGTTTATCCAAGAAATGAGACAAACTTGGTTACTCGTAATAATCTCCCTTTTATTTATTATAGGCACTACAACTATGTTCTCCCCATTGGGATATATGATTGTGATGCTGTGGTCTTGAAAGAATAGCTTTTCTTTCCACCATTTCCCTTAGAATTAATGTTCACCCATGAAGTGAGACAAACTTGGATACTCATTATAATTTCCATTCTGTTTATTATGGGTACTACAATCATGTTCTCCAAATTGGAATACAAGATATTAATGCTTTGGATTTGCAAAAGAAGCCTTTCTTTCCACCATTTTCCTTATAACTAATGTTCATCCATGAAATGAGACAAACTTAGGTGCTCATTATAATCTTTATTCTTTTTGTTATGGGCACTATAATCAGTTCTCCACTTTTGGATACACGATGTTGATGCTTTTGATTTGCAAAAAAAGCTTTTCTTTCCATAATTTTCCTTAAAATTAATGTTCAACCATGAAATGAGTCAAACTTGGATACTCATAATAATCTTCATTCTCTTTGCTATTGGCAATACAATTAGGTTCTCCACATTGGGGTACATGATATTGATGCTTTGGATTTCCAAGAAAAGCTTTTCTTTCCACCATTTCCCTTATAATTAATGTTCATCTGTGAAATAAGTCAAATTTGGATACTTGTAATAATCTCCATTCTTTTTGTTATGGGCACTAAAATCTTGTGCGCCATATTGGGATACACAATTTTGACACTTTAGTTTGGCACGAAAAGCTTTTCTTTCCACCATTTTCCTTATAATTAAAGTTCATCCATGAAATGACGCAACTTAAATGGTAACTATAATCTCCACTCTTTTCGTTATGGGCACTATAATCATGCTCTCTACATTGGGATACATGATACTGATGCCTTGGATTTGCAAGAAAAGCTTTTTTCTTCCACCATTTTCCTTATAATTAATGTTCATCCATGTGATGAGTCAAACTTTGATACTCATAATAATCTCCACTTTTTACATTCTTGGCACTACAATCATTCTCTCCACATTAGGATACATGATATTGATGTTTTAGATTTGCAAAAAAAGCTTTTCTTTCCACCATTTTAGTTATAGTTAATGTTCATCCATAAAGTGAGTCTAACTTGGATACTCATAATAATCTCCATTCCTTTTGTTATTAGCACTACAACCATGTTCCCTACATTGGGATACACAATATTGATGCTTTAGATTTGTAGGAAAAGCTTTCCATTACACCATTTTCATTATAATTAACATTCATCCATGAAATGAGTCGAACTTAGATACTCGTAATAATCTCCATTCTTTTTGTTATAGGCACTACAACCTCATTTTCCACGTGGGATACATGATATTAATGCCTTGGATCTGCAAGAAAAGCCTTTACTTCCACCATTTTCCATATAATTAATGTTCATCCATGAAATAAGTCAAACTTGGATACTCGTAAGAATCTCCATTCTTTTTGTTATAAGCACTACAATCATGTTCTCTGCATTGGGTACATGATATTATTACTCTGGATTTGTAAGAAAAGCTTTTCTTTCCACAATTTTTCTTATAATTAATGTTCATCTATGAAATAAGTCAAACTTGGATACTTGTAATAATCTTTATTCTTTTTGTTATGGGTACTACAATCGCATTCTCCTTATTGGGATATAAGATATTAATGTTTGTATTTACAAGAAGAGCTTTTCTTTCCAATATTTTCCTTATAATTAATGTTCATCTTGTGAATATGTCAAACTTCGATACTCATAATGTTTGTTCTTTTTGTAATAGGCGCACAATCATGTTCTCTGCATTGGGATACACGATATTGATGCTTTGGATTTGCAAGAAAAGTTTTTCTTTCCACCATTTTCCTTATAATTAATGTTCATCCATGAAATGAGTCAAACTTGGATTCTCATAATAATCTCCATTCTTTTCATTATAGGCACTAAATCATGTTATCCACATTGAGATACACAATATTGATGCATTAGACTTGCAAGAAAAGCTTTTCCTTCTGCCATTTTTCTTGTAATTAATGTTCATCCGCAAAATAAGTCAAACTTGGATACTCATAATAATCTCCATTCTTTTTGTTATGAGCAATACAATCATATGATCCGCATTGGGATACATGGTATTGTTGCTTTGAATTTGCAAGAAAAGCTTTTCTTTTCACTATTTCCCTTGTAATTAATGTTCATCTGTGAAATAAGTCACACTTGGATACTAGTAATAGTCTCCATTTTTTTTTGTTATGGGCATTACAATCATGTTCTTCACATTGAGATACATGATATTAATGCTATGGATTTGCAAGAAAAGCTTTTCTTTCCACCATTTTTCTTAAAATTAATTTTCATCCATGAAATGAGTCAAACATGGATCCTTATAATAATCTCCATTCTTTTTGCTGTGGGCAATATAATCATATTCTCCACATTGGGATACATAATATTAATGCTTTGGATTTGCAAGAAAAACTTTCCTTCCCACCATTTCCCTTATAATTAATGTTCATCCACAAAATGAGTTAAACTAGGATACTCATAATGATCTCTATTCTTTTTGTTATGGGCTCTAAAATCATGTTCTCCATATAGAAATACACGACATCGATGCTTTGGATTTACAACAAAAGCTTTTCTTTCCACCATTTCCCTTGTAATCAAAGTTCATACATAAAATGATACAAACTTGGATACTTGTAATAATCTCCATTGTTTTTGTTAATGGCACTACAATCATGGTCACCTTATTGGGATGCATGATATTAATGCTTTGGCTTGGCAAGAAAAACTTTTCTTGCCACCATTTTCCTTAGAATTAAAGTTCATTCGTGAAATGACACAAATTTAGATAGTAACTATAATCTTTATTCTTTTTGTTACAGGCACTACAATCATGCTTTCCACATCGAGATACATGATACTGATGCCTTAGATTTATAAGAAAAGAATTTTTTTCCACCATTTTCCTTACAAATTAATGTTCATTTGTGAAATGAGTCAAACTTGGACACTCATAATAATCTCTACTCTTTACATTATTGGCACTGCAATCATGCTCTCCATGTTGTGATATAAGATATTAATGCTTTGGATTTGCAAGAAAGGCATTTTTTCAAACCATGTTTCTTATAATTAATGTTCATTCGAGAAATAAGTTGAACTTGGATACTCATTATAATCTCCAATCTTTTTATTATGGGGACTATAATTATGTTCTCCACATTAGGATACATGATATTGATGATTTGGATTTGTAAGAAAAGCTTTTCTTTCTACCATTTTCCTTATCATTAATATCCATCCGTGAAATGAGTTAAACTTGGATATTTGTGAAAATCTCCATTCTTTTTGTTATGGGCACTACAATCATGTTCTCTAAGTTGGGATACATGATATTGATGCTTTGGATTTGCAAGAAAAGCTTTTTTTTCCCCATTTTCTTTACAATTAATATTCATCCATGAAATCAGTCAAACTTGGATACTCGTAAAAATCTCCATTCTTTTTGCGATAGGCACTGCTATCATGTTCTCCATATTAGGATCCCTGATATAAATGCTTTGGATTTGCAAGAAAAGCTTTTCTTTTCTCCATTTTCCTTATAATTAACGTTCATCTGTGAATGAGACAAAATTTGAAATGAGACAAACTTGGATACTCATAATAGTCTTAATTCTTTTCATTAGGGGCACAACAATCATGTTTTCCAGATTGGGATACGCGATATTTAAGCTTTGGATTTACAAGGAAAGCCTTTCTTTCCACCATTATCTTATAATTAATTTTCATCCATAAAATGAGTCAAACTTGGATGCTTGTAATAATCTCTATTCTTGTTTTTAGCGACGCTAAAATCACGTTCACATCATTTGGATATACAATATTGATGCTTTCATTTAGCACGAAAAGGTTTTCATTCCATCATTTTTTTATAATCAAAGTTTGTCCATCAAATGAGTCAAACTTAGATTCTCATAGTAATCTCCATTCTTTTTATGATTGGGCACTACAATCATGTTTCCCATATTGGGATACAAGATATTGATGCTTTGGATTTGCAAGAAAAGCTTTTATTTCCATCATTTCCCTTACAATCAAAGTTTATCCATGAAATGATGCAAACATGGAATCTCGTAATAATCTCTATTTCTTTTGGGGTTAGGCACTACAGCCATATTTTCCATATTAGGATATAGGATATATATGCTTTGGATTTGCAAGAAAAGCTTTTATTTTCACCATTTTCCTCATAATCAAAGTTCATCCGTGAAATCAAGTAAACTTAGATGCTCGTAATAATCTCCTTTCTTTTTATGATTAGGCACTTTAATCATGTTCTCCTCATTGGGATACATGATATTGATGCTTTGGATTTCCAAGAAAAGCTTTTTTCCCACCATTTCTTTATAATTAATGTTTATCCGTGAAATGAGTCAAACTTGGATACTCGTAAGGATCTCCATTCTTTTTGCTACGGGCACTGCAATTATGATCTCTATATTAGGATACACGATATTGATGCTTTGGATTTGCAAGAGAAGCTTTTCTTTCCACTATTTTCCTTATAACTAATATTCATCCATCAAATGAGTCAAACTTAGATACTCGTAACAATTTCTATTATTCTTGTTATGGGTGTTGCAATCATGTTCTCCACATTAGAATAGAAAATATTGATTCATTGGATTTGCAAGAAAAGCTTCTCTTTCTACCATTTTCTTTATAATCAAAGTTCATCCATGAAATGATTCAAACTTGGATACTTGTAGTAATCTTCATTCTTTTTGTCAGTGGCACTACAATCATGTTCACCTTATTTGGATACACGATATTGGCGATTTGTTTTGGCAAGAAAATGTTTTTTTTTCCACCATTTTCCTTATAATCAAAGTTTGTCCATCAAATGAGTCAAACTTGGATTCCCGTAATAATATCCCCTTTTTTATGATTGGGTACAACAATCATGTTCTCCACGTTGGGATACATGATAATGATGCTTTGGTTTGCCAAGAAACACTTTTCTTTCCATCATTTCACTTATAATCAAAGTTCATCCATGAAATGATACAAACTTGGATACTTGTAATAATCACTATTTCCTTGTTAGTGGCTCTACAATCATGTTCACCTTATTTGGATAAATGATATATATGCTTTGGTTTGGCAAGAAAATGTTTTCTTTCCACCATTTTCCTTATAACCAAAGTTTGTCCATCAAATGAGTCAAACTTGATTCTCGTGGTAATCTCCACTCTTTTGTGATTAGGTGCTACAATCATGTTCTCCACATTAGGATACATGATATTGATGCCTTGGATTTGCAAGAAAAGCTTTTCTTTCCACCATTTCCCTTATAATCAAAGTATATCCAAGAAATGATACAAACTTGGATACTCGTAATTATCTCCATTCTTTTTGCTAGTGGCATTATAATCATGTTCACTTCATTAGGATACATGATATTGATGCTTTAGTTTGGCAATAAAAGCTTTTCTTTTTGCCATTTTCCTTATAATTAAAGTTTATTTGTGAAATGAGACAAACTTCGATACTAACTATAATCTCAATTCTTTTTGTTATGGGCACTACAATCATGTTCTCCATATTGGGATACACTATATTGATGCTTTGGATTTGCAAGAAAAGCTTTTGTTTCCACCATTTTCTTTATATTTAATGTTCATCTGTGAAATGAGTCAGACTTGGATATTCATAATAATCTCCATTCATTTTGTTATGGGAACTACAATCATGTTCTCCACATGGGGTACACGATATTGATGCTTTGGATTTGCAAGAAAAGCTTTTCTTTCCACGATTTTCCTTATATTCAAAGTTATCTGTGAAATGACACAAGCTTGGATACTTATAATAATCTGCATTATTTTTGTGATTGGGTAGTATAATCATGTTCACTTCCTTGGGATGCAAGATATTGATGCTTTGGACTTGCAAGAAAACCTTTTTATTCCACCATTTTTACTATAATTAATATTCATTCGTGAAATGAGTTAAACTTGGATACTTGTAATAATCCCCATTCTTTTTGTCATGGGCACTATTAATCATGTTCTCCAAATTGGGATATATGGTATTGATGTTTTAGATTTGCCAGAGAAGCTTTTCTTTCCACCATTTCTCCTATAATCAAAGTTCAGCTGTTAAATGACACAAACTCAAATACTCATACATGTTCTCCAAATTGGGATACACGATATTGATGATTTGGATTTGAAAGAAAAGATTTTCTTTCCACCTTTTTTCTTATAATTAATGTTCATCCGAGAAATGAGTCAAACTTGGATACTCAGTATAATCCTTATTCTTTTTGTTATGGGGACTACAATCATGTTCTCCATATTGGGATACACATATTGATGCTTTGGATTTGTAAGAAAAGCATTTCTTTCCTCCATTTTCCTTATAATTAATGTTCATCTGTGAAATAAGTCAAACTTGGATACCCGTAATAATCTTCATTCTTTTTGTTATAGATGCAAGAATCACATTCTCCGCACTGGGATACACGATATTGATGCTTTGGATATTTATGAAAAGCTTTTTTTCCCTTATCTTCGTTATAAGTAATGTTCATCCATAAAAAGAGACAAACTTGGATACTCATTATGATCTCCATTCTTTTTGTCATAGATCCTCTCCACATTGGGTACATGATATTGATTTTTTGGATTTGCAAGAAAAGCTTTTCTTTCCACCATTTTCCAGATAATTAATATTCATCCATGAAATAAGTCAAAATTGGATACCCATAATAATCTTCATTCTTTTCGCTATGGCACTACATTATGTTCTCCAAATTGGTATACACGATATTGATACTTTGGATTTACAAGAAAATTTTTTCTTTCCACCATTTTCCTTATAATCAAAGCTCATCCGTGAAATGAGACAAACATGGATACTCGAAATAATCTCTATTATTTTTGTAACTAGGTGCTACAATCATGTTCACCTCATTGGGATACACGATATTGATGCTTTAGATTTGCAAGAAAAGCTTTTCTTTCCACCTTTTTCCTTATAATTATTATTCATTTGATAAATGAGTCAAGCTTGGATAGTCATAATAATCTCCATTCTTTTTGTTATGGGCACTACAATAATGTTCTCTACAGTCAGATACAAGATATTAATGCTTTGGATTTACAAGAAAAGCTTTTCTTTCCACCATTTTCCTTATAATTAATGTTATCTATGAAATGAGACAAACTTGGAAACTCATTATAATCTCCATTCTTTTGTTATGGGCACTACAATCATGTTCTCCACATTAGGATACACGATATTGATGATTTAGATTTGTAAGAAAAGCTTTTCTTTCCACCATTTTCCTTATAATCAATATTCATCCATGAAATGAGTCAAACTTGGATACTTGTAAAAATCACCATTCTTTTTGTTATGGGCACTATAATCATGCTCTCCAAGTTGGGATACATGATATTAATGCTTTGGATTAGCAAAAAGAGCTTTTCTTTCCATCATTTTCCTTATAATCAAAGTTCATCCATGAAATGAGACAACCTTGGATACTCATAATAATCACCATTTTCTTTGTGATTGGGCACTACAATCATGTTCACCTCATTGCGATACATGTTATCAATGCTTTGGATTTGCAAGAAAAGCTTTTCATTGCACTATTTTCCTTTCGTTATAGGCACTATTATCATGTTCTCCATATTAGGGTATAAGATATTGATGCTTTGGATTCACAAGAAAAGCTTTTTTTTCCAAGATTTAGCTTACAATTAATGTTCATCCATGAAATGGGACAAACTTGGATATCCGTTATAATCTCCATTCTTTTTGTTATGAAGGCTACAATCATGTTCTCCATGTTTGGGACACATATATTGATGCTTTAGATTTGTAAGAAAAGCTTTTCTTCCCACCATTTTCCTAATAATTAATGTTTATTGTGAAATAAGTCAAACTTGGCACTCATAATAATCGTCATCCTTTTTGTTCTAGGCACTAGAATCGTGCTCTTGGCATTAGGATATACGATATTAATGCCTTGGATTTGCAAGAAAATCTTCTCTTTCCACTATTTTCCTTATAATTAATGTTTATCCATGAAATGAGTCAAAATAGGATACTTGTAATGATCTCCATTCTTTTTATTATTGGCACTACTCTCATGTCACTCATATCAGGATACGCGATATTGATGTTTTGGATTTGCAAGAAAAACTTTTCTTTCCACTATTTTCCTTATAATTAATGTTTATTCGTGAAATGAGACATACTTGGAAACTCATTATAATCTCCATTCTTTTCTTATGGGCATTAAGATTGTGTTCTCCACATTGGGATACACGATATTGATGATTTGGATTTGCAAGACAAGCTTTTCTTTCCACATTTTCCTTATAATTAATATTCATCCGTGAAATGAGCCAAACTTGGATGCTTGTAAAAATCTATATTCTTTTTGTTATAGGCACTACAATAATGCTCTCTGAGTTGGGATACACGATATTGATGCCTTGGATTAGCCAGAAAAGCTTTTTTGTCCACCATTTTCCCTATAATCAAAGTTCATCTGTGAAATGAGACAACCTTGGATACTCATAATAATCTCCATTATTTTGGTGATTGGGCACTACAATCATGTTTACCTCATTAGGATACATGCTATCGATGCTTTGGAGTTGCAAGAAAAGCTTTTCATTCCACCATTTCTTTTTGTTATAGGCAGATAATCATGTTCTCTACATTGGGGTACATGATATTGATGCTTTGGATTTTCAGGAAAAGCTTTTCTTTCCAACTTTTCCTTAAAATTAATGTTCATCTGTGAAATAAGACAAACCTGGATACCCATTATAATCTTTATTCTTTTTGTTATGAAGACTACAATCATGTTCTCCAAGTTAGGAGACATATATTGATGCTTTAGATTTGCAAGAAAAGCTTTTATTCCCACCATTTTCCTTACAATTAACGCTCATCTGTGAAATGATTCAAACTTAGACACTCATAATAATCGCTATTCTTTTTGTTCTGGGCACTAGAATCATGTTCTCCACTTTGGGATACACGATATTGATGCTTGGATTTGCTTGAAAATCCTCACTTTCCACTATCTTCCATACAATTAATGTTCATCTTTGAGATGAGTCAAACTTGGATACTCATAATAATCTCCATTTTTTTGTTATGGGAACTGCAATCATGTTCTTCGCATTGGGAGACACGATATTGATGCTTTGGATTTGCAAGAAATGCTTTTCTTTCCACCATTACAATCAAAGTTATCCGTGAAATGACACAAGCTTGGATACTCATACTAATCTCTACTATTTTTGTGATTGGGCAGTATAATCATGTTCACTTCCTTGGGATGCAAGATATTGATGCTTTGGATTTGCAAGAAAACCTTTTTATTCCACCATTTTTACTATAATTAACATTCATTTGTGAAATGAGTCAAACTTGGATACTTGTAATAATCCCCATTCTTTTTGTCATGGGCACTATTAATCATGTTCTTCAAATTGGGATACATGATATTAATGTTTTAGATTTGCCAGAGAAGCTTTTATTTCCACCATTTCCCCTATAATCAAAGTTTATCTGTGAAATGACACAAACTTGGATACTCATACATGTTTTCCAAATTGGGATATATGATATTGATGCTTTGGATTTACCAAAGAAGCTTTTCCACCCACCATTTCCCCTATAATCAAAGTTTATCTGTAAAATGACACAAACTTGGATACTCATTATAATCTTCATTACTTTTGTGATTGGGCACTACAATCATGTTCACCTTCTTGGGATACACGATATTGAAGCTTTGGATTTGCAAGAAAAGCTTTTCTTTCCACCATTTTTCTTATAATTAATGTCCATCCAAGAAATGAGTCGAACAAGGATGCTTATAATAATCTTCGTTCTTTTTATTATAGGGACTATAATCATGTTCTCCATGTTGGGATACATATATTGATGCTTTGGATTTACAAGAAAAGCATTTCTTTCCAGCATTTTCCTTATAATTAATGTTCATCCATGAAATGATTCAAAGTTGGATACTCGTAATAGTCTCCATTATTTTTGTTATGGACATAACAATCATGTTCTCCGCATTGGGATACATGACGTGGATGCCTTGGATACTTATGAAAAGTTTTTTTTACACTATTTTCCTTATAAATGTTCATCCGTGAAATGAGACAAACTTGGATACTCATTATAATCTCTATTCTTTTTTGTTATGGATACTACAATCATGTTCTCCACATTGGGATACATGATATTGATTTCTTGGATTTGCAAGAAAAGCTTTTCTTTTCACCATTTTCCATATAATTAATATTCATCCATGAAATGAGTCAAAATTGGATACTTGTAATAATCTCCATTCTTTTTGCTATGGCACTACAATCATGTTCTCCAAGTTAGGATACACGATATTGATGCTTTGGATTTGTAAGAAAAATTTTTCTTTCCACCATTTTCCTTATAATCAAAGTTCATCTATGAAACGAGACAAACTTGGATACTCATAATAATCTCTATTATTTTTGTGATTGGCCACTACAATCATGTTCACCTCATTGGGATACACGGCATTGAAGCTTTAGATTTGCAAGAAATGCATTTCTTTCCACCATTTTTCTTATAATTACTCTTTATTTGAGAAATAAGTCAAGCTTGGGTACTCATAATAATCTCCATTCTTTTTGTTATGGGCCCTACAATCATGTTCTCAATATTAGGATACACGACATTGATACTTTGGATTTGCAAGAGAAGCTTTTCTTTCCACCATTTTCCTTATAATTAATGTTTATCCGCAAAATAAGACAAACTTGGAAACTCATTATATTCTCTATTCTTTTGTTATGGGCACTACAATCATGTTCTCCATATTGGGATACACGATATTGATAATTTGCATTTGCAAGAAAAGCTTTTCTTTTCACCATTTTCCTTATAATTAATATTCATCCGTGAAATGAGTCAAACTTGGATACTTGTAAAAATCTCTATTCTTTATGTTATGGGCACTACAATCAAGCTCTCCAAGTGAGGGTACATGATATTGATGCTTTGGATTAGCAAGAAAAGTTTTTCTTTCCACCATCTTCCTTATAATCAAAGTTCATCCATGGATACTCATAATAATCTCCATTATTTTTGTGATTGGGCACTACAATCATGTTCACCTCGTTGGGATACATGTTATCGATGCTTTGGGTTTGCAGGAAAAGCTTTTCCTTCCACCATTTTTCTTATAATTACTATTCATCTAAAAAATGAGTCAAGCTTAGGTACTCATAATAATCTCCATTCTTTTTGTTATGGGCAATACAATCATGTTCTCCACATTAGGATACATGATATTGATGCTTTCGATTTGCAAGAAAAGCTTTTCTTTCCACTATTTTCCTTATAATTAATGTTTATCCTTGAAATGAGATAAACTTGGAAACTCATTATATTCTCCATTCTTTTGCTATGGGCACTACAATCATGTTCTCCACATTAGGATACAAGATATTGATGATTTGGATTTGCAAGAAAAGCTTTTTTTTCCATCATTTTTCTTATAATTAATATTCATCTGTGAAATGAATCAAACTTGGATACTTGTAAAAATCTCTATTCCTTTTGTTATGGCACTAAAGTTGTGCTCTCCAAGCTGGGATACACGATATGATGCTTTGGATTAGCAAGAAAAGCTTTTCTTTCCACCATTTTCCTTATAATTAAAGTTCATCCGTGAAATGAGATAGCCTTGGATACTCATAATAATCTCCATTATTTTAGGATTGGGCATGATAATCATATTCACTTCATTAGGATACATGTTATTGATGCTTTGGATTTACAACAAAAGCTTTTCATTCCACCATTTCTTTTCATTATGGGCACTATAATCATATTCTCCATATTGAGGTACAAGATATTGATGCTTTGGATTTGCCAGAAAAGCATTTCTTTCCAACATTTTCCTTATAATTAATGTTCATTCGTGAAATGAGACAAACTTGGATACCCATTATAATCCCCATTCTTTTTGTTATGAAGACTACAATCATGTTCTCCATGTTGGGATACACATATTGATGTTTTGGATTTGCAAGAAAAGCTTTTCTTCCCACCATTTTCCTTACAATTAAAGTTCATCTGTGAAATGAGTAAAACTTTGACACTCGTTATAATTGCCATTCTTTTTGTTCTGGCCACTAGAATCATGTTCTCCATATTATGATGCACGACATTGATGACTTGGATTTACATGAAAATCTTTTCTTTCCACTATTTTCCTTATAATTAATGTTTATCCATGAAATGAGTCAAAATTGGATACTCGTAATAATCTCCATTCCTTTCATTATAGGACCTACAGTCACGTTCACCTCCTTCAGATACATGATATGGATGCTTTAGATTTGCAAGAAAAGCTTTTCTTTCCACCATTTTTCTTATAACTAATGTTCATCCAAGAAATGAGTCAAACTTGGATACTCATTATAATCTCCATTTTTTTTGTTATGGGGACTACAATCATGTTTTCTATGTTGGGATACACATATTTATGATTTGGATTTGCAAGAAAAGCTTTTCTTTCCACCATTTTCCTTATAATTAATATTCATCTGTGAAATGAGTCAAACTTGGATACTTGTAAAAATCTCTATTCTTTTTGTTATGGGCACTACAATCATGCTCTCCAAGTTGGGATACACGATATTGATGCATTGGATTAGCAAGAAAAGCTTTTCTGTTCACCATTTTCCTTATAATCAAAGTTCATCTATGAAATGAGATAACCTTGGATACTTATAATAATCCCCATTATTTTGGTGATTGGGCATTAAAATCATGTTCACATTATTGGGATACATGTTATCAGTGCTTTGGTTTTGCAAGAAAAGCTTTCCATTCCACTGTTTCTTTTTGTTCTGGGCACTATAATCATGTTCGCCACGTTAGGGTACATAATATTGATGCTTTAGATTTGCAAGAAAAGCTTTTCTTTCTAACATTTTCCTTATAATTAATGTTCATCAGTGAAATGAGACAAACTTGGATATCCATTATAATCCCCATTCTTTTTATTATGGAAACTACAATCATGTTCTTCATGTTGGGATACACATATTGATGCTTTGGATTTGGAAGAAAACTTTTCTTCCCGCCATTTTCCTTATAATTAATGTTTATCTGTGAAATGAGTCAAACTTGGACACTCATAATAATCGCCATTCTTTTTGTTCTGGGCACTAGAATCATGTTCTCCATATTATGATACATGATATTGATGACTTGGATTTGCATGAAAATCTTCTCTTTCCACTATTTTCCTTATAATTAATGTTTATCAGTGAAATAAGTCAAAATTGGATACTCGTAATAATCTCCATTCTTTTTATTATGGGACCTATAGTCTTGTTTACCTCCTTGGGATACACGATATTGATGCTTTGGATTTACAAGAAAAGCTTTTCTTTCCACCTTTTTTCTTATAATTAATGTTCATCCGAGAAATGAGTCAAACTTGGATACTCATTATAATCTCTATTCTTTTTGTTATTGGGACTACAATCATGTTCTCTACGTTAGGATACACATATTGATGATTTGGATTTGTAAGAAAAGCTTTTCTTTCCACCATTTTCCTTCTAATTAATATTCATCCGTGAAATGAGTCAAAGTTGGATACTTGAAAAAATCTCCATTCTTTTTGTTATGGGCACTACAGTCATGCTTTCCAAGTTGGTATACACGATGTTGATGCGTTGGATTAGCAAGAAAAGCTTTACTTTCCATCATTTTCCCTATAATCAAAGTTCATCTGTGAAATAAGATAACCTTGGATACTTATAATAATCTCCACTATTTTTGTGATTAGGCACTACAATCATGTTCACCTCATTGGGATACATGTTATCGATGCTTTGGTTTTGCAAGAAAAGCTTCTCATTCCATTATTTCTTTATGTTATGGGCACTATAATCATGTTTGCTACATTGGGTTACACAATATTGATGCTTTGGATTTGCAAGAAAAGCTTTTCTTTCCAACATTTTTCTTATAATTAATGTTCATCCGTGAAATGAGGCAAACTTAGATTCCCATTATAATCTCCATTCTTTTGATTATGAAGACTACAATCATGTTCTCCATGGTGGGATACACATATTAATTCTTTGGATTTACAATAAAAGCTTTTCTTCCTACCATTTTCCTTACAATTAATGTTCATCTATGAAATAAGCTAAACATGGACACTCAAAATAATTGCCATGCTGTTTGTTATGGGGACTACAATCATCTTCTCCAGATTGGATACACGATATTGATGTTTGGGATTTGCAAGAAAAGTTTTTCCTTCCACCATTTTCCTTACAATTATTATTCATCCATGAAATGAGTCAAACTTGGATACTCAATGTAATCGCCATTCATTTGTTATGGGCACTACAATCATGTTCTTCACATTGGGATGCACGATATTGATGCTTTAGATTTGCAAGAAAAGCTTTTCTTTCCACTATTTTCCTTAGAATTAATATTTATCCTTGAAATAAGTCAAAATTGGATACTCGTAATATTTTCCATTCATTTTGTTATGGGCACTACAATCTTGTTCTACAAATTGGGATACGCGATATTGATTCCTTGGATTTGCAAAAAAAAAGCTTTTATTTTCACTATTTTCTTGTAATCAAAGTTCATCCATGAAATGAGACAAACTTAGAGACTCATAATAATCTCCCTTATTTTTGTGATTGGGCTCTACAATCATGTTCACATCATTGGGATACACGATATTGATGCTTTGGATTTGAAAGAAAAGCTTTTCTTTCCATCATTTTCCTTATAATTAATGTTCAATTGTAAAATGTAACAAACTTAGATACTTATAATAATGTCCATTATTTTTGTGATTGGCCACTACACTTATGTTCTCCACATTCAGATACACAATATTGATGCTTTTGATTTGAAGGAAAGCTTTTCTTTCCACCATTTTCCTTATAAATAATGGTCAACTGTGAAATGTGACAAACTTGGATACTCATAGTGATGCCCATTATTTTTGTTATAGGCATTACAATCATGTTCTCCACATTGGGATACACGATATTGATGCTTTGGATTTGCAAGAAAAGCTTTTCTTTCCACCATTTTCCTTATAATTAATGTTCATCCGTGAAAGGAGACAAACTTAGATCCTTATTATAATCTCCATTCCTTTTGTTATGGCAACTACAATCATGTTCACCACATTGGGATAAACATCATTGACGCTTCGGATTTGCATGAAAATCTTTTATTTCCACCAATTTCCTTGTAAGTAATGTTTATCCGAGAAATAAGTCAAACTTGGATATTCGTAATAATCTTCATTTTTTTTCTTACAGGCACTACAATCACATTCTCCAAAGTGGGATACATGATATTGATGCTTTGGATTTACAAGAAAAGCTTTTCTATCCACCATTTTCCTTAAAATCAAAGTTCATCTATGAAATAAGACACACTTGGATACTTACAATAATCTCCTTTATTTTTGTGATTGGGCACAACAATCACGTTGTCCACATTCGGATACACAATATTGATGCTTTGGATTTGCAAGAAAAGCTTTTCTTTCCACCATTTTCCTTATAATCAAAGTTCATCCGTGAAATAAGACAAAC
>JBBYHO010325684.1:4767-29418 GCA_038382025.1 Adansonia gregorii | reverse complement strand
CTTTTTTTAGCTTAAAAGCTTCTTAAAAATAGAAACTAAGCCAAATAGGTTTTTCAGAAGTTCTTAGAAAAACCTAAAAAACCTGTTTATTTTTAATAAAACAAATGGAGAAAACAGAGCTTTTAAAAAAGCTAAAAATAGATTTTTTTTTTAAATAAGCTAGCTTTTTACTTTTTTTTTTTCAAAAATGTTCTCATTTATTAAAATATAGTACAATATCTATAAAAAAAACTTATAAAAATAAAAATACTAAACAACTTTAATTTAATTTTTTAAACTTTTATTTTTTATAAGAGCTTTATAATAACATTTAAATAAAAAAAAGTTGGGCCAAATGGACATTAAATCTCCATAAAAAATACATAAAAAATTTCAAATATTAAATTGCATAAAAGTCAAATCTCCAAAAAAAAACTCCAAAAAGAAATCATTTTGCTAAATTGCAAGTGGTTTATATTTTACATATTATTAATAAACTACATGATGCCACACTATTAATGTGCAAACATAAAATTTTAAAAATAAACATAAATAATTGTTTATTAGTAAAATGATATTATAAGATTAATTGAAAATGTATAAATTTATATATAATTAATACATTATATTAGTATCAAAGTCATTTTTCCTTGAATGAAATATGATTGGAGCCACTTAGATTTAGGCCAACATTGAGTAATTACTCGTCACTATTTCCCGTAGCCCCAAAAATCCATCTCCCCTCGCAGTGAAAGCTGATTGATTGGGTGCATCGAGGTAGCATTTGTGCAGTCCTCAAACCTAACCGCTTTGGAAGAATCTTCATGTCCTATGTGAGATGTGACCAGCCGATCAAGCATCCTCCATTCATTCATGCTCTCATCTCTTCCAGCAGCAACGCCCATTTGTTGAGTTGGTTCGCACGTGCCAATCTCTAGACCTGCCTCACAAGCTTGGTACCTAGCACTTTCACTGCCGCTCTCACAATCCCTGGGGTTGGACATGAGTTGTTTGATCATAACGGGAGAGTCCGAAGGGAGAGCCACCGGGTACTCATAACTGATAGCTTTGTGGGTTTGAGGTAGGGTTTGGGTTTGGGGATGGAAAAGAGAATATTGAGGGGTCGACGACGTTGGTATGTGAGGATAGCGAAGGGCTAGTTCTGCGTTGATTAATTCAAAGTTTTGTTCAGTGTTGTGGTTGTGATGTTGTTGACGCAGTAGGTATTGGTCGTTTCTGTGCATGAAAGGCCGCGGTTGGGGTTTGCTGCTGCTTGAACTGGTGTTGACATTCAGCTGTTGATCTGATGAGTTAATGCTTGACCCTCCATCATTGTTAACCTTGAACAGATTCTTCTTCTCGAACACTCTGCATACCACCCACCCATCTTCCTGCATGCAGGCAAATTCATACAATAAAATCATCGAAATTAAACTACATTTCTTCTTCTTTTAACGTATATAATGATTATATGTTAATTGAATACATGAGAGACAAGGGAGTACTAACATTGGGATTTCCTTGGGGATCGTCACCGTCTTCAAGCCTATATTCATGCATGATCCAGTCAGTCTTTTGGCCATGTGGAGCTCTTCCTTTATAGAAAACAAGGGTTTTCCTCATACCGATCTTCTTGTAGGTGTTCCTAATGCACTTGTCCCTCCCTGTTGCTTTCCAAAACCCCGCATTTGTTGCCCTATTCGTCCTTGAACCTGTTGGATATTTCCTGTCCTTATGGCTGAAAAAGTACCACTCGTTTTGTGGAGTTGATCCAATCCTACATCTCTCTACAGGGCAACCATCGGACTCATCAGAATTATTTTATGCAATTAAAGTCCTGCACTTGTCTAACGCACTGGTTTTGTTTCATTTTAATTACTTAAATTATTCTAGCAACTGTAGCTAGAATCATTGCATTAATTGTAGACGATCTTCGATGTCTCAACACCGTGCACAAAACGGAACAATTATGAGGTCAATTATTTCCCCTTTCCAGGGTGAATTTGTTAATAATTTGTTTTCTATTTATCCAAATATTTAAATGGCTAAATCTCTGAGGAGAAATACAACATTGTGATTTAGTTTTGCGATTAATTCTGGTTAGTCTAATTGGCATGATTTCCAAGAATTCAAATTCGTCAATCCAATATTAGTCAATAAGCTGGCACACCTAATCAATCTTTTTTTTTTTTAATTTTTAATTAGTATAAAAACCTTAATTTGAATTTGAATTCGAATTTGGACACTCAAGTTTGAAATCAAGTATAAGAATCAAGCTTGTTATGTATTAAGTAAATGAGTTTAATCAAAAAGTTAAATAATTTAATTTTTATCTCGAATTATACTTGACTTTTAAAAATAAAATTTGATCAAATACTAACCAAATTTCAATCTTCAAATTTTGAGTCGAGCTCAAGCTTTTAACTTCTCACGGCTTGAGCTAAGCTTGACTCGATTAAATCTTTTAATTGAAAAATGCTACATAGTTAAGCTTCTGGTTCTAAACGTACTTCCTTTTTTAAGCCCTTTTCAGAATTAAAATACGTAAAATTTCCTACTACAAGAAGAGTGCTAACAATCAATTAAAAAAGAAATCTGCAGGGTAATCAAAAATAGAAAATTTTGCACGCAACAAAAACTATCGTTACCCACAATTTGTTTTTGTCATAATCAAGCATTTCACAAAGGAGCTTAGGAAACTAAATAGCTTTACCTTGTAACTCCCAAGGTTCCATCTTGTTCAAGTCCACTTCTCTAATGACCTCCATGTCAAACTTGTCAAAGGACACCTTTTTCTTCAAGTAGTAATGGAGAAGCTCTTCGTCCGTTGGATGGAACCGGAACCCTGGGGGCACTCCTCCATTCGACGAACCCATCCAGCTCTACTATTGCCAAAATTGTCGATGATCAAATAGGAAGCCGTCCACTGGTTTTTTTCCCGTCTAAAACTCTCTCTAAACGTCAATATATATATATATATGTATATATATGCGAAGCAACGAAAGCAATCATTTTCTAGGAAGAGGGAAATAAATATGGATAGATGTGTGTCAACGGGCGGTGCAAATGGAATGGAATGAGAAAGTTGACGGCCGGTAACTACGGCGTTGGGAAGGGTTAAAGCTGGCGTGAAAAGCAAGTCTAAGTAATGAAGCTCTTCTATTCTATGATTAGTATTTTTTTATATGGTATTAACCTCAATAGCTTCGTTGGTCTACATGCCTCAAGGGAGCGTGGCTCCATCATCCAATAACTCTTACTTCCAAATATTGGATGTTTATTATTGAAATTCCACTGCTTAAAAGGCAATGTTGACAGTGCAGTCAAAGGTAATCCAGTCTTTGTCCAGCTATAATCGAATTCTCGGGAGATCTTAGTCCCACTTTCTCACGTCATATTTGGAATTTTACTTTCAAAATGCTTTGTTGCTCACTAAAATCAAAATTTTAATTAACAATATAACAAGACTCCTCTTCTACCAAATCGACTAACCCTTTCTGAATCGGATGCATACTTTTAGTATTCAAAATCATTTACGTAACATGCATAAAAAGATTACTTTTATATAATAACCTATCATGTTATACTAATATCAAGCCAAGGAATGATAAATCATATATTGAACTTCTGAATAAAAACTTGGCACCATCACATAGTTTTGTTTCAATTAAGTTCGGTAGTAAGAGATAATTTGAACCATTGACATCCATCATAGGTAGACTTATCAATTAGGCGGGTCGAGTTGGTTTCGATTAACATTAATTCGGGTTTGATCATTTCAGGTTTTAAAATTTTTGAATTATTTTTGGGTCTGGGTCATTTCGATTTTGGATCACTTTGGGTTCGGATCATTTCAGATTCAGGTCATTTCGAGTTTGAGTTATTTTGGGTTTAGGTCATTTCGGATTTGGGTTAATTGAGTTTAATACTCAGGTTAATCGAGTTTGGGTAATTTTGAATTCGTGTTTTTTCGAGTTTGGATCAATCAAGTTTAACATTCAAGTTAATTAGTTTCAGGTCAATTAGGTTTAACATTTCAGTTTATCAGGTTTGATAATTTGGGTTTGAGTCATTTTGGATTTCGATCATCTCGAGTTCGAATTAGTTGATTTTAGGTTATTGACATTTTTGGTCAAATAGGATTGAGTCAAATTTGAATTCGAATAAATTAATCAAATTTTTTAGATTTAAATAAAAATTAACAAGTCTAATTGTGAGGTAAACTATTGCCTTTTAAACCTTTTGATTGATTCTACGATAAAGACCAGAGATAAATACTAATTCTCCTAAACACAATTTACAACTTTAACCGTACGATACTCCTCAAAAGTTACACTTCAAAAAAAAAAATTCCAATACTACTTTAATAAAATTTTCTATATCAAAAGAAAAAAAAAGGCTTACGTGCTACCATGCAGCAAATGCATGTGATTATCTAGGGCAGCTGTGCTGAGGGCATATAATGATCTACGCGCTGAGCACACACTTGAGACGAGTGCTACATTCTATCAAGTTAACTAATTCAAAATGAAAATAAAAAATGGCAAAAATAAGGGGTTCTTTGATTGTTCTTAAAGCAAGGCTTGGAAAAACAGCTACTAAAACTCCTTGGGATTTTCGCATTTGCATTTGCATTGGAGGATCTAAATTTTATATACCTAAAATTGCTAGAATTCATATTAATTCTGCTAAAGTATGTGGTTCGGTCCAAATAATCACAGCTCGAGATTGCACATGCGGATGCGACTTGAGATTTTTCTAATTAATTTACTTGATTCAGTTGCACGCTTCCGTTTCTGTTTTTGTGATTAAATTACCTTTGTTTATCCTTTTAATATCAATTTTTATCCCTCATACGCCTTTTCTGGATGATGTTTCAATGCCATGCTGGATTGTTATTTGAAAAGTCCCCTTTCGGAATCATTTAATAATTGCATGCATCGTCTTAATGGTGTCATCAATTTCCGTCGGTGCATGTATGTGCCCTTGAACTTAGAAGTTGCCTGTAAACCAGTTTACCTGCCTAAGTCATTACAAGAAAATTAATTTTTATGGGCATATATATATATATATATATATATATCGTTAGTAATTCTTAAACCATCGGCTTATCTCCAAGTAGATGATTGCCATTGAAAATATTGTGGAGGTTTGTCGGCACAACCTTTCATTTTTCGACTTAAAATTCATCAGCACTTTTGAATGCTCCTAAAAGTTTAAATTCTCTAGAAAGCATTTTAAAATATCCTAAAAGTCATGGTTTATATTTTTCATATAATTTTTTATATATTTTACTGGTACTTATACATATTTTTAAAAGTTTAAATTTTTTATAAGTATTTTCAACCAGAGTTATAAGTTAATTTTATTTTTTCGAAAAACAAAGGTAAACATTTGATCATGTCAATATTTAAATTTTAAAATATAAAGGGCAAACTTAACCATTTTTTTATCACTGTAACAAGAAATGACAAAAAAAAGAACTATTAATTAACAGTGCATTAAGTGTAAGAACCTAACTAAAAGTTAAATATATGATTAGCATATTCATCCAAAAAAAAAAAAGATAGATTTTACAAATTGATCATTCACAATAAATGAACAGAAAGAATCTATTCATTTTTCATAGATATATTGTATCTTTAATTACTTATTTACACTTCCATTAAATTCGATGAATTTGAAACCTGTAATATAAAATTCCATATTTGTCTATCAAAGTTTGTATGAAAAGAACTAGAAAATGATAAAATACACATATGAATCACTCTCTACAACAAAAAATAAAGTACTTAAATTTAGGTGCTACATTTAGTGTCGGTGTCATCCTAGAGAAGGCTACAAAAGTTTGTAGTGGAGAGTGGAAATGGAACCTAAAATACAAAGGAAAGGTTAGAAGGCATCGAAGTTTGGATTCCGAGGTACACTTAGATACTTAAATCAGTTATGGGAGTTAAGAGCATTTAGTAAGTAGAGAATGGAAAAAAAAATTGAGTAAAGAGAGTGTTTATGCCTCCCTTGAGGGTCTTGCCCCTTTTATACTTAGGTGCGTTGATGGGTGTCTATTACATGCTTTTATTGTTGTCCAGGTGTGGCTGTTTGAAAGACTACCAGTTCTTTGGTTGTAGTAATCGTATTTGTCAAAGGATGTCAATGGTCCTCCACTGGTTCAAAATAGGAGTTGCCTTATTTATGACGTACTGTTCAACCATCCTAGTGGTCTCAGGATGTTTAGTTTAATGGTCCCTATCGGATAAACTAATGGGCATGCTAGTGTTTGGAGTGCACTACATTGTTTATTTGGGTGACCAGTAGATCAAGCGATTAGGTGATCGAGTCCTTAAGAGTTTGGTCGGTTAGGTCTTAGTTGCCTTTTAGGCCATTTAGGTGATTAGGCCTTTGGGCTATAACAATTGCCCTATAGATCTAAGGGTAGTTATAAAGCGACGAACTTAGCCCTAAGTTGAAACTGGCAATCGCCATAGATATGACATGGCAAGTAGGCATTTTGAATTTGATGATGGCCTTGACTGTTGTATGATGGGTAAGAATCTTGAGTTTGTTTATTTGGTGATATTAAGTTTTTGAATACATTAGTTAATAGCTTTGGTTGTCATGAATGGGGCGTTTGTCGAGGAATAAGTAATTGCAACTAAAGACATGGCTCTAGGTGAATGTTTTGAGGTTAAGCATTGATAGGTATTTATACATAGTTCATTTTTTCTTTAGGATGTTTTAAAAAAAGCTTTAAAATCATTTGGGTTCTCCTTATTGCCTCTATATTTCTATTTTCTTTTGTTCTTCGTTTTCCCTGTGCCTAAGATTATAGCTTCATTTTGTTGGTTTTTGCTAGTTTGTTTGTTTCTCTTCTGATTTCACTCTCTATTTACAGCGATAGTTGTCCTTTGTTTACTATGATTCTTGTCAAGGAAGGCTTTAGACAATTGCTTTTCATGTCATTCTATTTTTCTTGATTTTTGTTTTCAAAATCTAGGTAACTTTTCAAGAATCCCCTCTATATGATCTTTCTATGTTACCCTTTTGCAACCTTGTTATGTTTATGGGCTAGATGGTGAGGACCAAATGTCGTTTTGTCATTAAGTTAGTTGACCGAAAGGATAAGCTAAAGAGTAGTGGGCAAGAGGTAAAACATTAAGTAAAAGCAATTTCTAAGGCCACTTTTAGGCAATCAGCTGGTCAGCCTTTGATAATGATGGATAGTGACCAGATAGGTAAGAGTAGAAATACAATGGTAGCGCAAAGTGTTGAACAGATAGCAACTACTCCTAAGGTTCAAAATGTTAAGCAGCCACTGAATGTCCCTGTCCCAAGTCTTGAAGAGATCCTAGAGAAGATGTTAAACAACTTAGATGACATTATAAAGTTAGAGGAAATGATGCTAGGCCAATGGAATAATATGCCAGTTTCATTAATATGCAAATTGTTTAAAAATGGCTGAGTGACAAGGGCTTAACGTTAGCCAGTATGAGGTTTCAAAACCCTTTCGAGGGTAAAAAATGGTGAGCAAAGATAACAACAGTGCAACTTTTTATTTGCATATATTTAAGGAGGTTTTCATCTTCCACTAGACTCATTCTTCTGCTCGCTGTTCAAAAGGGATCTTATGTCACCAAATCAGCTAAAGCCCAACACATGGGGCATTACAAAGGAAAGCTGATAGTGGATTTTCCTTTGAATGCCCATTTGGCTAAGGATCAATATTTCATGATTCATAAAAAGGTAGGCACAAAGTAGAGTTTCCAAGTAGAATGGACTTATTGCTTACCTATAAGCAACACAAAGATCCCTCTCAGCAGGATGGAGTAAACATAAATGCATTTTTTTCTTGAGTCATTAACTAAGTTGCAAACATTATCTCACTCTGGATAACATTCAGAGACATTGCCTAGGTTTGGATGTTTCAAATGTTTCAGATGAAGTGGTACATCCTATGAGGAAGCGAAAGATAAATAATCTTTTTAAGGCCCAAAAAAGATTAACTAATATGTTTTTGACCTTTTGTTGCATTTATGCATTGTGGCATATGATGTTGTTAATTGTTTTTAGTGTTGTTATATTTTGCAGAGGACATGGCTGCAAAGTCAAGCTCTACTAGTAAGGCACCAGGTGACATGGAAAACTTGGAAGATATGCTAAAGAATTCTAGTAGTATTCTAAAGTCTTTTGGTATGCAAGGTGTCAAGTAGGATCAGGGCTCCTTGGGTGTTAAAGGGTTTGTTTTTGGTTAACTGATTGAAGAAAGTATTTTTTGATTGACTATTCACCCCCCACGATAGAGGTATATGCTTGAAATTTTATACTAAGTTAACTTATTTAAGCCTTATGCTTTTTGTGTTTGTTATTTGTAGGAATAGATGTAAACGTTACACTTACTAAACATACCAAAAAAGTGACAACATAAAAGGTTGCTGTTCGTCAAGCAAAGCCAAAGCATAAAAGTCAAAAAGATTTAGGTGTTACTGCTTTGATGAAAAATGTGGCATTTAAGGAAGGCACTGCATAGAAAGAAATGGTGGT
The DNA here is from genome assembly GCA_038382025.1 of Adansonia gregorii. Taxonomy (NCBI): domain Eukaryota; kingdom Viridiplantae; phylum Streptophyta; class Magnoliopsida; order Malvales; family Malvaceae; genus Adansonia; species Adansonia gregorii. Next base: position 20,901 of record JBBYHO010325684.1, on the reverse strand, counting down.
TACCATTTTTTTCTTCTGCCCTTACTCTAATTGTTCTTGCTATAGCTACTTCAAGTACTGAGGCAAGCACTGTGAATGTCATAAGGGTGTTCACGAGTAAGGGAAGCTTGAAGCCATTTAGGACCATTGCCACTTCAGAGGCTTGTAAAGCTTTAAGTAACCCACCATCTCAACTAGAAGTAGATATGCAAAGTAGTAATGGTGGCACTGGCGGTCCCGATTGCTGAAAAAGTGGCTATAGGAGATATTAAATTAGCTGCTAGATAGGCGCCCAAGAGCGTGGCCTAAGCAAACATAGTGTACCTAGTGAAGAGGAGTCTAACGAAGAATATAAACTTTGGCCTCACTTGCTTATTAGAGCTAAGACTTTAGTGTTTCACGCATGGTTTTTTATGTTTCTATACTTGGAAATGCCCATAAGTTTCCTTTGTCTTTTGTGGGCTTTGCATCATCAAGTTGCCTATACTCGCTAAATGGTAGAGTGTTAAGAAAAGTTTAATAAGACCAAAGAGGAAGCAATCCAGAATATTACCATGGTTACAGAGCTTTAAGGCTAACTAGCTAAGTTAAAAGAGAAAATTAGCCAGTTTGAGGCCTACTTGAAAGGTGCTTAGGAAAAGCATGTTGTTGAGATTGCTAAGCTATCAAGAGGTTGGAAAAGGTAGAGGAAGCAATTGCTGAGATTATTGAGTGTGCCAAAAAGTTTGACCAGATAAATGAAGCAGTTGCTAAATTAAACAAAAAAACTAAAGGCTTATGAAGCTAAGCTGGCGACTGCAATCTCTAAACTATTCGAGCTAGAAACCCAGCCTGGTGAGAAACTTATTCGCTAGGAGCTTAAGCTGAGTAGCTAGTAAGATGCCATACTGGATTAAATGTTTACCTCTATAGAAAAGTATAAAAAGAATGGCCTCTATGGTGTGTAGTTATTGCATGGCTCCTTGGATTTGAAGAAGATTTAGCTAGGTGCCCTATACTTGGTACCTTAAGGCTTTAACATTTTTATGCCCTAAGAGTAGCAAGTAAATGAGGGTTGAGTAAGTGATGCTGCTTTAATTATTCCTACTCTAAAGGCCATAGAGGTTGATAGAAAATTCAATGAAAAAGTTGGCAAACAAGTGAAATAGCCACCATCTAGTGGCTCTAGGCAGGCTTAGTTTTTTATTTTTAGTCTAAGTTTTTTTGTATAGACTTTTATTGATGCAGGCTTTGTACATATTCTAAGTTTAATGAAAACTTTGTATATACTTTGATTGTAATAGAGTTTTCTTCATATTCAGCAACTATTGTGGCATTTTTATTTAGCAATTTTTACCATGCCTTTAATTTTAGCAATCTCAAGGTAGCTAAATTATTAGATTTGTTTAGAAATTATACCGTCAATAGCATGTAAAGGTTTCTAACATTGAGTCAATTTCTTAGATGTTCCTAAGATTTAGCGTGTGTATGTGGTGACTTGGTGTCACCTCTTTAAATGTTGAACTTTCAAGTAGACCTTGGAGATTGTTTGTTGGTGTAATTAGCATGGTCTCGGCCAAACCTTAGGGATCATTAGTTTGCCTGAGTGACTTGGTGCCACTTGTTTATTTCACCAAAATGTCGAATAAACCTTTGAGTTTTTTTTATTAGCAAGAGTTGCTTTTTAAGTTACCTGCTTATGCATTCAAAATGTCAAACAGATCTTTAGGGTTAGCTATTAGCATGTGTGACTTAGTGTCACTTGAACAGAACTTTGAGGCTACTTATTAGCATAGGTGACTCGATGTCACTTGTTCATGTGATGAAATGTCGAGTAGGCTTTTACGGTAGTTTATCGGTATAAGTAATTCAGCATCACTTGTTCATGTGCTATGATCTCATTAGATTGATAATAGTCATTTGTTAGAGCATTACAATATGACTCAAAAATTGTTGGTGTTGTTCTAAAAGATAGTCTCCCAATTTCATTAAGTAAAGAAAGGATGTCAAATGCCACTGAATAGGCTTTACAAGTAATTTTTTTTGTCAAATAAACAACATTCCAATTGTTCCAAATTGGCTTGCTAGTCTTGTCTACTAGTCTCTTTGCTTTGAACCTACTAATCTTGGATATTTGGTATGGTTCTTCCTAGTTTAGTGATAATTTTTTGCTTTCTTTAGCTAGTTAACTAGCTTTGTATAATCTTGGATATTTGGTATGGTTCTTCCTAGTTTAGTGATAATTTCTTCCTTTCTTTAGCTAGTTAACTAGCTTTATAGTTTTATAGTACTAGGTCAAATGACATACAATTGCTTGTTATGGACTTTTTGTTATAGTACCTAGATACTTGTTATGCTTGAGCTATTATTCCAGTCATGGCCTTGTCTCCACTTTCTTCCAATAAGCCCAAGTTTGCCCTTAACTATGAGTTGTTTAACTAGTGATAGACATTGGCCGTTCAGATGCTAAGAAGTCCAATATCAGTATGGATTACTACTTTTATGCCATAAACCAAGCTAAAAGGCATTACACCAGTAGCTTGTCATTCGATCATTTTGATCGCTTAAAGTATTCCTAGCGTTTCCTCTACCCAAGTCCCTTTAGCATTGTCTAGCTTCTTTTTTAATGGCTGTAGGATGCTTTTATTCATGGACTTTACTTAACCATTGGACTGAAGGTGCGCTACTAAGCTATGTACCAAGCTAAACCTTAGGAGTTTAGTTTGTCCCCAAGATTAAAAGGCCAACGTGATAAAACTTTAAATCCATACTAATCTCCATCTATTGGAGGTAGCATGAACTTAACTTAGGGATTTCTTTTAAAAATCAGATTTTTAAAAAACAAGCATGCATATTGACAGGAATGACATAAACAAAACATAACATGCACAAAGATGAACAAGGACTAAACAAGCAAACACACAGAGATGACATTTTAAAAAAGACATAGGTAACAAATATGTAAGAAGATCACAAATAAGGTGTATGAAAATGATATGAACATATTTAAAAAAAGGAATACATGCTGAAGTTGTCAAGACAATATTTTTATGTCATAAAACTCCTTAAAACATAAGAAAATGCATGAATATACATAAGACAAGTTAATGTAAACATTTAAGCATGTGCTAAACATGTGAAAATAGATGAAATATGTTAGAGAATGCATGAATAAAGGATTATTCTGATGATAGAATGAAAGAGTAGAAGTTTAGCCTACCAAACAACATTAAAGCATCAAAAGAACATCAAGATCATAAGACTACAACAACCAAGGCAACAACAATACATGAAAGTCCTAGGATGATTATGGTAGCATAAAGGGCTTAGTAAAATGATGTAGATAATGAAAAAAACAAAAGAAAATGGATAGAACAAGGTAAAAAATATACCAAAAAGCTTAAACTTTTTTTCTTTCGTAAAGTAGTGACTTTAAGCTCAGTTATTTCCCTCGTTTTGCTATTATTTAGTAAGAAAAAGATGAAAAAAAGAAGCTTTCTAGTAATATAGTTGTTGATGGGGTGTTTTAAGGCTAAAAATGTTAGAAAAGTTGAGTTTTTAGAGATTTCCTAGTGGTGGTTTAAGAGAGCTATGGGAATGGAAGAAAGTTGAGGGTGAAAGGCAATTGAACAGTGTGTTTGGGCGAGTTTTAAGGCTAGAGATTACTGAAGGATTCTTGGGAATGGATGAAAGTTTTTTTTCTTACTTCTCCTTTCCTTTTTCAATGCACAGCCAATGCTTTTAGGAGACAAAGAAAGGGCATTTTTTATCTTTCCCTTCTACACTAGGGGACATCTCCAGCTACCATGCTCAACTGGTTTCCTTTCCCTTGGTTCTGCCATGGTAAAAAAGGGGGTAGAAAGGCTGTAACAGCCTCTAAAATGAAGATAAGTTGATATGCCCTTTTACAACCATATATCTTACCAAAATGACCCTTGCCATTGGTTATTTGGGCTCTAAAAATTTGTTTAAATCTGATCATAGGCCCAAAGCCTTGGCACATCGATAAAAAACATGTTATATCGATACACAAGGCAATTTTTATCCATCAGTATCGATGAAATGTGTATCGATGCTAAGAGCAAAAAATTATTTCCAATCTCGATACTTAGAGGGCTATCTAGATACTTCATGGATTTATATCGATACTCATGCTTGTGTATCGATACATTTTGCCGAAAATCATAACTTTAGCTACTATTAATGTCTGTATTGATACCATCATGCTAGGCATCGACACCCCACTGTAGGTATCGATACCAAACCCTTTTGTATTGATACTATGTGAAAATTTAAGTTTTTGACAACGTAAAAGCCTCTTATCAATACTTATGCACCAACATAACTTGCATATACCTGTTGCTTCCCAATTTACCTCAAATCGGTCATAAACAATCAAAAATTGATCTGTGACCTATCTTAATGACTCCAATGACACCATGAAAAATGGTCTTTAATGCCTCATTTTATTTTTTTCTTTAATATGACCCATAGGATTTTAGACCTTCCTAAATTTTTTTCGCCTGGTATCGTGTCGCCTAATAATGCCTAGCGACATAGTACTAAGCAATTGCTCTTTAGTTTTTATTTTTATTTTTTGATTCTATCATCTTTCAATTAAATCTTGGGATGCTAAAAGATAGCCTGGACAAAATGAGGTGTCTATATGCCAGATTGTCAATATGCCGCTTGATAAAAGGGCTCTTGGCCAACATGTCATCCACATGTATTTCCATGTATTTCTTTATTGGATCCTTGAAATTTTTGTTTACTAGCTGTCAACAGATGGCTCTTATATTCTCTAAACAAAAAGGTATTAACTGGTAACAAAACATTTCATCCTCCGTGATGATCTATGAATTGGTTGTAGCTTGAGAATGTGTCTATAAAGCTTAAAAACCTATGGTTAATATGAACATTGACCAGATAATTGATTATGGGTAATGAATAGCTATCTTGAGGGCAAGAGTTGTTTAGATCGATGATATTAACATAAATCCTTCCCTTGCCATTCATCTTTTTGACTAAGACTGAATTTGCTAGCCATTAAAGATATTTAACTTTCTAATGTATTGGTAGTTAAAGTTTATCCATATTTTCCCTGATAGCTTTGAGAGGCTTAGGTGCAAAACCTTATTCTTTAATGGTTTTACCCTCAGATCGATATTTAGTAGGTGCATGATATCTGTTACATTGATACCTAACATATTGGCCATCGACCAGGTGAAGACATCTACATTTCTCTAAAGAAAATTAATCAAGTGGCTCTTTTCTTATTGGTCAAGGCCCCGATAGAAGTGGAGAGATCATGGTCTATTTTATATAATGCCACATTCTTTGTTTCCTCTATTGGTCATGGCTTGTAGTGATAGACACCATCTTTTATGCCCAAGCTGTCGAGTGTAAGGGATTGGGGTTGGTTTGGTATGATTATGTTCATAGGTATCATTGTTAAAATAAGGTTATTCTGTTATGACTCTACGTTTAACTGCTTCTTTTTAGTAGCTTGATTGATAGTAAGCACCACCTGCGAGTATTTTTTTTATCAGGCCTTATGTATTCTATTCTAGTGGGCATAGGGAACTCGGCAATGAGGCTATACACTACTATTACCATCTTGGTCTTTTTCATAATCATTCTTTCTAGGATGATGTTATAAGTAAAAGGCTGGTTACGACAAAGAAGTTTACCATCATGGTGATAGTGTGCTCGCCATCACCTATTGTGGTTGGCAACGTAATCATTCTCTTAATTGGTATTAGTTTGTTGGTGAATCCATATATAAAGGTAGAAGGTATCAAGTTTTTATCTTCGAACCCATCTTCTGGTAGGTATCTTATTGCAGAATTTTAATGGCACTACCATTTCTATTAGGATTCGATTAAAATGATAATTGCCAACAATGGCGAATACAATTATGAGATCATTATCATTGTCAACCACTAGATGAGAATCTTCTTCTATGAAGGCTATCTCTAGTCATCCTGTTTCATCTTTTTTCGGACTGTATCGATGGTCATGGCACTTCATAGAGAGGACTTCCTTTTGGACTTGCTTACAGTCGATTCTTTTATGGTGCCTATGATGACATTGATTATGCCAATGACAGGGCATTTGCCAAATGCCTTGTCATGCTTCTATTGGAAGATTATGATGGCTCAAATCTACTAGCCCCTTTCTTTATAAACTATTTGATTTCTTCTTTCCTTATCAGAAACTTTATTGTGTTTTTCTAGCTCATACAATCGTTCACCTTTCATGGGTAGGCATTTTTGAGTTAAATCATTCCTTATTATGGTGTTTAGGATTTGGGCTCTATAAGCCTTAAAAGAGGTGTATGAGTCATACTTTATGTAGAAGGGGTCCATTCTCTCTTCCTACTTTGTTGGTAAATGTTCTAGGTTTGTTTGCTTACTGTTTTTTAAAGGTCGTAGACCAAAATGATCACTTCTTTTGCTAAGTCGACCACAGTGGTTACCTTTTTGTTCCCTATTAGCTTATTCTATGATTGGCGATCTCAATCTCTTCTGCTTTGACATATTTATAGGTTTTTCTCATAGAACTGGTATAGCTTTATTGGTTTAGCATTTATGAATGCGTAATTCAAGTTGCCACTATGTTCCCTTTTTCTTTGGCGATCTGAAAAAAGCATGCATAACTTAAAAGATATGATAAGTGGTTATGTTGGAAGGAGCCTTTAGGTTATCCCTTGATTGAGAATTGGATTGGGCATAATATGAAGGGAAGAGAGACCCTCAAGTGAATCGCTTACCCTACTAGTCTCGAGTTACCACAAAGTGGCCATAAATTTGGAGGCGCCACAGATTATTTTGTGTTGAGCATGATCAGATGCCTATTGAAAAATAATGTTTCGAGTTAAAAAACTTAATACATCAACTTCAAGGTCTGCATGGTCCAAAGATTCATCGATACAATTCGGGAGTTGATTATGCGCGAAAAGGATTAGCACCCTCACAACACCTTAAATCGGTACCCGCTAATTATATCTTGTCTAGGTTTCAATTTAATCGGTTACGCTTTATAATAATTTCAATATAATCCTTTTTAATGAATGAGTTTCTTTTGTAAATTATAGATCTGGGTTTTGAAAAAAATTTGCATCACTTATGCACCTTGGACATGTGGAAAATGTAGCGATTTTTTATGAAAATAATCCCTAAATTAAATTTTAAAAATTTAGATATTTTGTGTTAGGCACTGAAGAGGTACCGACGTGAAACATTGCCTTTTGATTTTTTAAAACAAAATAGTCACTCAAAAGGGAAAAAGCTAGTAAGATGAAAAAATCTAATAACGTTACATAGAATAAACACGCAAAAAAGAAGAATGATGATTAGAATGTATCTTGTAATTATATTCGATTATTAAGGAATAAACAGAATGATAATTCTGAGACACGTTTGAATTTGATAGTGACATAAGGGATAAAAAATGGATTTAATTAGTACACTTGAAGATATCTAAAAGAAAGAATTTGGATTTCAGGTGAAATTTAAAAAGCAGAGTTGGAGTATCCCCAATGGTGAAGATTTGGGTACATCAAAAAAAAAGTTTTGCTCAAAAAACCTTTTAAGAAGTTTCGGGAGAAAGAAAATACATGTTTTTCAATGAAAAAAAGTGTTGGAATATCCTTTGAAGAGCACGGTTGGAGTATCCCAAAAGATAAAAATTTTATGTTGAAAAGTCTTGATTAGAAATTCCAAGAAGTTTCGAAAAAAAAAAGATCTTTGAATGAAAAGCGAGGTTGGAGTATTCTTTTGGAGAGCATGGTTGGCGCATCCCCTTAAAAAATAAAAATTTTATGTTTAAAAAGAGGTTTGATTAGGAACCCTAAAAAGATATGAGAGAGAAAATATATAGATAATACGTAAAAAGCTAGGTCAGAGTATCCCCACTAATGAAATTTTTTATGTTTATGGAGAAAAAAAATATTTTGGGTAAAAAAAAGCATATTTTGAAAATAGGACCAGAGAGTTTGAATAAAATTATTTTATTTTAGCCTTGATCCAAGCTTAAAGAGCTTATGTTGTATCACGTAACTCTATGGGGAGTCAATTGGGTGCTCTTTGAGACATTTGAACATCTTAATAAGGGTGGTTAATTTTAATTCCAAAAAATAGGGAAAGGCATCACGCTGCCTCTCTTCTTGAATTTGTTTTGGGTAAATTTAGAGGTGTTAAGAGGTGGATGAGGTGCCGTTGGAAATGTAACTCGATAAGAATTAAGATAAAAATATTTTAGAAATCCTAAAAAATCTTTTCTTAGGCAGAATTAAATTTAGAAATTGGGTTTGTTTTGTCACTAGCAGCATATGTAAGGGAAAGGGTATGATAGACTTTGGAAAATTGTTTCAAACTCACTCAGTATCGTTCAATCACAAACGATACCTTTTCAAAAAGAGAATTTCAAAAAATTTCAAGGGAAAATATTTAAAAAATTTTGAAAAATCATCCGATGGGCCGAAATGGCCTAAATAGTATACAATTCATTGGTTCAAAAAATCATAACTCCCTTATCCGAAACGGTCCAAGTGTGAACAAGACACTGTTAGAAAGTTAACCCGATGCTCTTTCAAGAAAAATATTAAAAAATTCTAGATGCGTTTAGCCTCAAAAATAAATTTTTATTGCAAGCCCAGTGCTATCAAAGAAAAACAAGGCAATTTTTTAGTATTTTCAAGTTTTTTAGGATTAGACTTAAGCCATAGATGTTTAAACATTCGTGACAAAAAGAAATAGGTGACATGGGCATCAGAATTCATTCCATAATCCTAGAGTAGTTTAGAACAATGAAACAACCCATTGACTGTTACAAATAAGGGCATTAAGCTTTAGATTAAGGGCTAAACATTTTAAAATAAGTAAAAGGCTATTTATTTTGGCAACCAGAACTTAAAAATTCATTTGACTATGAACCCGAACATTAAAAACTTAATTTATCCGCAAGATTAAAGGACCAATTTTGTGAAAACCTTAAATCTATGTTATTCTCTATTTATTGGAGGTAACACATATTTAACTTGGGAGTTTTTTAAATTAGATTTTTGTAGTCAACAAACAAGCAAGCATTTTGACAAAAAGGTTATCAATGAGATGCAATACACATAATAGTGGACATGGATGACACATTTAAACAAAAAAATGATATTTTGACAATGAAAAAGGTGGCAAAAATGAAAAATGATCCAAGTAAAATGCATGAATATGTTGGCCTTACAAATGTCACCTAGAATCAAGCAATGTATGATGGTATGAACATTTTTAACCAAAGAAACACATGCAAGGATTTTCAAGATAACATTTTTATTTCATAAAACCTAGCAAGAAGCAAGAAAATGCATAAAGGTACTCAGGACATTTGAGGGTGAGGATTTAAGCATGTGTTAATCATGTGAAAATGGACAAAGCATGACAAAAATGCATAAGCAAGGACTATTTTGGTGATGAAAATAAAGCATGGCATGTTTGACTATCTAAGCAACATCAAGGTATTAAGAGGATCATTAAAATCTTAAGACTAGCACAACCAAGGCCATAATAATGCATGAGAATCTTAGAAAGGTCATGGTAACGTAAAAAGATTACTAGAGTGATTTAAATGCTGAAGAACAGAAAGGAAGCAGAGCAAGGAGATAAAATATACCAAAAGCTTCAAGCTTTAGCCCTTTTTGAGCATTAACTTTGCACTCACATTTTTTTCCTCGTTTGATATGAGCAAAAATAAAATGATTAAAAGAAGGGGCTTTTTAGATAGGGTGTGGATGGAAGGGAGTTCTAAGAGGAAAAATGAGTGGAATTGAGGGTTATGGAAGTGTTTTTAGTAGTGGTTTTAAGGAGCTATGTGAATGAATAAAGGTTTTTGGTTTTTTGGTGGCTGTAGAATACTGAGAGAATGTATGAAAGTGAGTGCTTTATTTTGATAAGAATGTATGCATGGTAGTTTTTTGCTTCTTTGTGTGTGTCTCTTAGCTGAGCCAAAGTTGGCTTATATAGCCATGTGAATATGAAGACAAAAAAATGCAAAAAAGTGGGTGTTATAGGGTTTTGGTGCATGTATCTCATGTAGAGAAAAGGTACTATGCTTAGCTGCCATGTAAACTCATTGGTTTGCTTAGCAAAAACAGTGGATCAAGGCCACTTTATGCAACTAAGCATTGAGAAAAATCAATGTTACCCTTTAACAACTTACATAAATCATTAATAACAAAGTAAAATGTCATAAACATATAAAACTAAGAAAATAACCTTGCTCCCATAGATTTTTTGGTATATACACTGGTCAACGATGCTTTTTTTAAAAAATCCAAAAAACATTATAGTATCATTGAACTTGAGATGCCATTGTCGAAAAACTTGTTTAAGTCCATATATCGATTTCTTATGTTTACACAACATATGACATTTCCTTTATATAGAGAAACCTTCAGGTTGGTCCATGTAAATTTTTTCCTCGATGTTTCTATTACGGTTGTTTTTTACGTCCACTTGATGTAACTTTAAATCATAATAAGCTGCCAATGCTATAATAATTCTTAATGAATCTTTCTTTAAGATTGGTGAGAATGTCTCTTTATAATCAATACCATTTTTTGAGTATAGCCTTTTGCACTAAGTCTTGCTTTATACTATCCAATATTGACACTTGACTCACACTTTTCCTTAAAAACTTATCTACACTGAACTCATTTTTATCCTTCTACCAATTCAATCAGATCCCAAACTTTATTTTGTTCGTGGACTTTAACTCATTTTTCATGGGATCTAGCCATTTGTTAGATTCATTAGATTTAATGGCCTATCAAAAAGGAACAAAATCTTTATTGATTCCAATGTCAAAATTTGACTCTTTTAAATAAACTATGTAATCATCTGGAATAGTCAATTTCCTCTCTCTTTGAGATCTTCTTAATGGCATTATTTATGGTTTATTTAATTAGATCCACATAGGTTAGTTACTTATTGAGGAGTTTCATTATCACCAATTGGAAAACATTCGAAACAATTTTGGATAAAGAGATATTTACAAGTAAAAGAACATCAACTCTAATATCCTATATTCCATAATTTGTTATTCGCTTCTCCCATTAACTTCACCATTTTCAAGGAATCTAGAATTACTAGTTTCAATTATTCTTGGATTAAGTTTTGGAAAATAAAAAATAAATCCTTTAGATTTCTCAAGGTAACCAATAAAGTAACCACTGATCATTTGAGAATTTATTTTCTTTTCATGTGGATTATAAATTCTCGCTTTTGCTTGACAACCCAAACATGCAAATGTCTTAGACTAGGTTTCCTTCTAGTCTATAGTTTAAAAATAGTTTCTGAGACTGCCTTAGTAAGAACCCTGTTTAATGAATACATTATGGTTTTAAAACACATAATCCACAAGGATTTAAATAATGAGAAGTTACACATCATACTCCTAACCACATCCATAAATTCTACTTAGGCCTTGCTGCCACACTATTTTGTTGAGGTATGCCTGGCATATTGTATTGCATGCATATGCAATGCTTTTTGAGAAATTTTGCAAATGGACTTGGAGATTGTCTTGATTCATTATATTTCCTATAATATTTACCGCATCTATCAGATCTTATGATTTTCATTTTTCTATCTAATTGCCTTTCAACCTCATTCATGTATACTTCAAGAGAACTTACTACTTGAGATTTTTCATTAAGCAAGTAGACATGTCCATAACGTGAAAATCGCCAATAAAAATGATAAAATACTTTTCTCTACCAAAGGATGGATCATCGAATGGTCTACAAATATGGGTGTATATTACTTCAATAACCTAGATACTTCTTATAACATTTTTCTTACTATGTTTAGTTTGTTTTGCTTTAATGCAATTGACACATTTGTCAAAATTAGTAAAAATTTAGATTTTGCGAAATCTTATTTGTTACTAATCTTTCCAACCTTTCTTTGAGAATGTGAAACAAACATTTATATCATAAGCAAAACTGTCATTTAATTCTGAATTGTAATGAATAATAAGCAAGGATTCAACATAATCATGATCAAGATTTAGTTTATATAAACCATCAACAGTGATGGATCTTGGCCTAAAGTTTTATAGGGGTAAAATTAATTTTATTTTATTCTTTTCATTAAATAAACTCTATAGTTATATTAACATAAAAATGATTTTTGATATAAGCCAATACTAAAACAAAACAATAAATTTAGGCAACTTTAGGTTTAAATTAATAAGCTAATTAAGAAAATTACATGTAATATGAATTCATATTACGCATGATACAGAACATATAAATTATAATATAACAATATTATTACATTTAAATTTTAAAGAGTATAAAAATGACTTTAAAAAATATTTCAAGGATTTAAGAGGAATTTCTTAATACTTTTTGCATACTATCACTATATTTCATCTTCAATAATTAAAAAAATCAATAATTAATTTTATAAATAGTGTAAAATCTATTAAAATAAAAAATAAAAATATCTAAAAAGAAAAAAGTAAAAGCTTTAATTTAAGGCTTTTGTATGAATGTATATCATACTCTACTTGTGACTAGACTTGTCTTCAAGCTGAATCGGGTTTAGGTCCCATATTAACAAAGGTCATCTCTATTTAGATTGGATTTGATAAAAACATGGATAAAAACTTTTGTCAAGGTTCAGTGCAATACGTATAAATGTTATTTGAGCCCATCTAAATTTGTATGTAAAAGGATCGATCTCTCTTAAGATTGACCATTTTTTAGAAAAGAAATGTTTCCTAGTTAAAATTTATATTATTAATAGTAAATCGAGCCAAGTCCCATGCCCAAGGCCTAGCTCATTTTTTGTTTAAACTCATTTTTGAGGTTCAATAATTTGTATAAGCCCTTTTAAATATTAGGAGACTTTTGAGATTGTACTGACAATCTAACTCTTAGATAGATCTACTCATAACTAACATACTAATTTCAAACAATGTGATCAATGATTAGTGATTAACGATTAGTAGAGTCCAATAAATTATGAAAAAAATTGAGTACAGCTATGCTTAGACTTTGGGATCAATTTAGGGTTAATTAACATAACATATTATATATATGCATAAGGGTTTTAAAATTTTAAGGGGTCCATAACCCCTTCAGGCTCCTTAAACCATCCACCATTGACACTCAGTAAGAATACCAAAACCAAAAAAAAAAAAAATAAGTGTTCTTAACTAAACTAAAACAACCATGTCCAAATTTAACATTAAAACTAGAAATATCCAATTTTGAAAGGGAAACTAAATTTCTAGACACTAATGGTACAAAAAGAGCCTATAATAGGTTTCAATGATAGCCAAAGTCTAAGACTAGACAATAAGTCCCTATGCATTCAACTGGAGCCCTCATGTGATTCCTTGTGAATAAAAAAATCCTTACTTTAGGTTCATGGTTTAGATCGTAAGGAATCCCTACATCATGTTAGTAAATAAGTATTAGCACCAGAATCAAGCCACCAAGGACTATAGAGAACTACAGTTAAGTTTGATTGGAAACATACAAAAGCATTAAGGCTACCTTTTTTTTCAAACCAAGCCTTACGTTTCGAGCAATCTTTCTAATATTGCCTTAGTTTCTTACAAAGTGGCACCTATCTACCATTTGTTCTTTCTTATCAGCCTTAGATTCCTTAGTAGGCGCTTTCTTCTTCTTATACTTGATGGTCTTGAAACCTATGAAGTTAATGGACTAATTAACTTGAATTTTTTAGTCATGTTTTCTCCTGAACAAGTATACTAGCTAATTCACTAATATTTCACTTATCCTTAGTAATGTTATAATAATTTGAAAAGGCCCGTATTCAGGAAATAGTAAGTTTAAAACAAACTGCACTAAGAATGAGTTATCCACTATTATCCCTAAGGATTTTAGCCTTACTTCAATATTTGTCATTTTAACAATGTGCTCTTGCATTCCTTTTGATCCATTAAACTTCATAGTCACGAATTATGCCATCCTAGTGCCAATAAATGACTTCTCTATAGAACGAAAATGTTATTCCACAAACCTTAGGTATTTTCTTGCACTTTCTATTCGTGGTTTTAATGTTGTTGATAATAGTCATTTGCAAAAACATAAGGTTTAATCTATTGGACTTATCCCATGCCTTATGGTGTAACTTCTCATGCTCACTACTTAAATCCATAATAATAGCATGTTCATCTTCTAATAATGCCAAATCAAGATCTAGCACCCCTAAGTGAAACTTTACTTGTTCACAACATTTAGAGAAGTTTAGGTCATTAAATATGGCAATAAATGAAGCATGTGAATGAACTAAAATAAGTGCAAAATAATAAATAAATGCCCAAAATCAAGATATATTTATTTTATAGATTCAAAAATAACAATTAAGCATAATATAATTCTTCTTTGAGTAGATAGTATGTTATACTATTATTAAACATTAATTAAAAATTAATATCAACATTTATTAGGTAATTAAGATTTCAAATAAACCATACATATTATTTTTTTCAAAAAATATATTTGTTGTTTTCGGATATACAAATACATTTGACCAAAAATTTTAATTTATCTCATTCATGCTTATTATTTATATAATAATAAATTTATCTTTAGGAAAAAATCCTAAACATTGTGACTATTTAACATTCATCTATCAATTTAATTTTCACTAATAGGCATTTCATAATATTACAGATAAATTACTTTTGTTTATGCATGTATTCATTAAAGTTTGCCACTTTGACGACTGAAAACTATATAAATATAAAATATGCATATAAAAATAATAGCTCTTACAATAATTATTGTAAAATATAAATACATATTTAAGAAATTATTGAATCTCAACACATCCTAAATATTAAACATGGCTTTCTTTCATTTTTTTTAATTTCTTAATAGAAGAAAACAAATTATGTGGGGAAACAAAATTTTACAAAATCATTCAGGGAGAAATTAAGCGTTTAGCAACTAAAAAGCTCTGATACTACACGTAGAACATGATCCATAAATATTATTAATATACTAATAATTAAACTTACTATTTTGAGATCTTGAATATATAATTCTCATAATTTAATCCATAGATATTATTAAGTTTACTAATAATTAAACTTAATATTTTAGAATATTGAATACACAGTTCTCACCCTTAGAAAAGCGTACCTAATCATGCAGAAGTTGAAAACACCGTGGTTGAAAGCTTGATTCCAACAATTAAACTAGTCTTTCTTCCTTGATCATTCTTTTTGTTGTGCAAAATTTTTATGATGTAAATAAAATGTGTGTGAGTACTAGATAGGAAGGATACCAATTTAAATATACTTCTATCTTTATTTTGGAACATTTATCTAATATCCAAGTAAATTGTTAAGATATATCCAAATAAACAGTAAAAGGATTTCTTCCTTTTTACCATGAAAAGATAAATATCAAAATAAAAAATTTATTATGCAAAATATCCTAAATAGTATAATAAATATTATTCTCAACTAATAACTATCCTGTAAATAAGACTATTATCTTATATTATATTATAAAGGGTCGACGTAAAAGATAACTATGAAGTTTCATAATTTTTCTTTTAAAAAATTATGGTTTTTTATTTTTGAAATGTTTAACTGATACCTTTATTAACCTTTTTTCTATTATAAAACACCTTATTTGATAAAAATGAAAAACAAAAACATAAATAGCAGAAGTTGTTAATTCCAATAATTTCGACCAAAAAATTTCATTTTTCTAAAAAAGATCGTGTCACATGTTGTAACTAAAAAATTATCTCAGTCACATATAATAAATGTAGTAACCAGCAACTATGTTCATTGAGACTTCAGGACAAAGTAGCTATGTTCATTGATTAGGATAATTAAGTGTTGCGTTCCTCGGAGCAAGAACAAGAGATATCTATCCAATTGAGAGATTTTTCCTGACTTTTCTCTCACCTTTTGTGAGTTGTAACTACATTGATTAAAATGATATATATATATATATAAGAATTATAAATAATATATTATTTTTATAAAATTTTTAAAATAATACATTAAATATAACAAAATTGGTACAATAAATAAAAAAATTTTTAATCATATAGTCAAGCGAACCCAATTTGTGCAGGAACAGGAGCAGGCAATTTACGAGGCATTCATCGTCTTTGATTTGCAAGA
>JBBYHO010325354.1:0-29422 GCA_038382025.1 Adansonia gregorii | reverse complement strand
AACAAGTCAACAAACAAAATGGTTGACCAAGATAAAACCAACAAGTCAAAGAGTAAAAAGGTTGATTGGGATAAAGCCGACAAGTTAATAGGCAGAAAAAGGTTGACTTGGTCAAAGCTAACAAGTCAACAGAGATAAAAGGTTGGTTGGGACAAAGCCGACAAGTCAATCGAGAGAAAGTTGATTGGGATAAAGCTGACAAGTTAACAAGGATAAAAGGTTGACTAGGACAAAGTCGATAAGTCAACAGGGATAAAGTGTTAACCGAGACAAAGCCAAAAAAATTAACAAATAAAAGGGTTGATCTAGATAAAACTGATAAGTCAACAGGGATAAAAGGTTGACTAGGACAAAGTTGATATGTCAATAAGGATAAAAGGGTTAACCGAGATAAAATCAACAAGCCAACAGGGAAAAAAGGTTAATTGAGACAAAGCCAACAAGTCTACAAAGATAAAAGGGTTAACTAGGATAAAGTTGACAAGTCAACAGGGAGAAAAGGTTGACTGAGATAAAGCCAACAAGTCAACAGGGATAAAAGGGTTGACTAAAACAAAGCTAACAAGTCAACATAGGTAAAAGGTTGGTGTAACATTTGAGACTTGTTCAATTACCAGGATGAAGCACTTAACTGACTTCAATCCCACTCCACCTACCTTACCATAGGATTGCATGAAGAGGTGATAAAAACTCTTTTAAATGCTTCGTATATCATGATTAAAGTATTGAAAACATATTTTTTTATTCTTCGAATATCACCATTGAAGCTTTGAAAACATTTCCTTGTCAAAATCTTTTGAATGCTTTGAATATCACCATCAAAGTTTCTTTAAAGCCTTCTTCACCTACCATACCATAGGATCGTGTGAGAATGTGATAGATTTCTTTAGAGAATTATTCAATCTTTCCTGAAAAGTTATTAAATATTAAATATTAAATTAGTGTTCATTGATTCAGTGATATAACTTAAACAATTTGGATAAATATTTATTCAAGGCATATTTGTTTACCTCTACAAAAATCATCAAAAGCATCATATTTCATCAAAATTCCACGATTTATGGAATGAGAACATCTTCTCATTTTGACCTTGGGAAAAAATTGATCAAAATCTTTAAAAATTCCAAAACAATTTTAACCATGGATTTTCCAATATCAAGGATAATGGATATGTTATCTTTATCATGATGTTAAAACTTTCTTGTGATGGATGATCACCATTGGGGACTTCTTTGAATAAAATGAAAAAATGAATTTAGAGGCACAAATGGGTGAAATTTGTCTTGAAAAAATTGATATGACAAAGTTGAGGTTTACTAAGACTAAATTCAGGTGGATGTTTGTTTAAAGAATTCCTTGAAAGATAGGTAATCAAGTTATAACATCCTTTTAATCTTCAAATACAATAGCCTGACATGTGTTAAACTAATGCTAGTAAACACCAAGACTTAAAGGATTGATATGAAAGGCTTTTGGTAAGCATAAATTCTCAAGGTTAGGTATAAAGCTCTAAAAGGTTATTTGGAAAAGAATCAATATCAGGGGATTTAACTCAACTTTTTATTAAGGTCATGAAATTTTCAATGGTTTAGGGTCGTTTCTGAATTAGGATGATGTGTTTTCTTTAATTGGTACTATCTTTGTTGATTTAGGAGCAATTCTTAGCCTTTAAGCCTGCCCTATCATATTACTAAAAACTTAAAAATCATTCAAAAAGATGAAATTTTAAAGAGCTTCCTAGGAATAGCCTGATAGCCTAGATAGCTATGTTTGATCAAAATAGACTTTGTTAGGTACATAATGTAGGCCATGGTTTAGGGTGTAGAAAGAAAAAGATAAATATGCCCAAATAATGTGTTTAAGGGTAACTGAATCAAGGATCAGTTCTTTTCAGAAAGAGTTATTTCTGCATGTCTTTCAAGATGAACAAATCTTTTTTCTTCAATGACTTTTGTTTTATTTATTTTTTTCTTTCTTTAAAACTTTCATCATTCTTTATTTTGAAAGAACTTGAAATTTCCTTCATTCTTTATTTGAAAAATTTGAACTTAAATTGAAACTTTCTTCTTTCTTCAAAATTTACTTCATGATGTCTGATTTATTCTTCTCGTAACCTCATAATGGAATTTGCCCCTTCTAATCTTGAGGCTTTACTTCACTTGCCCCATAATGTGGGGGTGATACTTGATTAGATTTTAGAGAAAGAAAATAAGCAATTAGGCTCAAAGAGGACTGCAAAGGGAATAATTTTTTATATTTAAAAAACAAGATAAAGAAAGAAGGCCATTTTTCATTTCAAATATAGCCATTTGAATTGTCAAACATTTTGTTGGGAAAAAAAGGTTATTTTTTTTAAAATCATTTTGAATGCTTCAATAGCATGATTAGATTTTAAAGAAAGGAAATAAACAATCAAGCTCAAAAGGGACTGCAAAGGGAATAATTTTTTATATTTAAAAAAAGATAAAAAAAGAAGGCTATTTTTCATTTCAAAAAAAGATAAAGAAAGAAGGCCATTTTTCGTTTCGAATATAGCCATTTAAATTGTCAAGCATTTTGTTAGGTAAAAAAGGTTATTTTTTTCAAAATCATTTTGAATACTTCAATAGCATGATACTGCACTCAATAAAGGCTTAAGATATGCCCTTTAATATGATTGGCTTTATAGCCACCAACGACTAGCTGAGCCTTTAAGAAAGAAAATCAGATTGGCTTAGAAAAGATCATAGATCTCATATCTTATGTATCAAAAATTAGTTTGAAAAGGTTTCGTGCAAAAGAAAAAGGAGATTTTGGCTTATGTTCACTCTTATTCTTCCATAATTAAGGATTGGGAAGAGTGTCATGAAAATTATGGCAAAAGATTATCAGAATAAGGGAAATGTTAAAATTACTATAATTATTTTAACACATGTTTGAATCTTTTAGGAGCATAACCTATTTGCTCAACCTTCAAGGAATCCATAGAAAAAAAACATTTAGGTGTTGAAAGTCTATAGTGATGAAAGGTTTATAGCTGAATGTTTGGGAGAATTATATATGTAGAAGTGAGAGACCTTTCTGAAAGAGCGGAAACTGATGGTGTTCACCTACCAAAGAAAAATTTTCCAAAATGTTCTCATTATCCTAAATATTGGAAATCATTATGAGCAAAATTCATGGTTAGTGAAGTATGCATATTATTTACAAATCAAAATTCATTTCATAAGAAATGTACAAAATTGAAGTTGAGATAAAAATTGCCCCTAATTGGCATACTACCAAAAGATCGATGATCCTCAGTCTAATCAGCCTTCATAGTCATCCACCCTTCCTAGGATTTCACTGAATTGGTATCCTTTATGGCTGAACTATAGGTAAGCTAATGGAACATTAAGAGGTGCATCAAACTATAAGTCCTTAAAATTAGGAATTCCACATGATGCATGGTTATTTCCTTTCATCATAATCATGCCATGAAGACAACCACTATATGACTCTTTGCTAAATTCCTTAACAAGGAAGATGAATCCAAAAGCTCATTACCTACAAAAAATCATTCGAGTAATCCAAGTTAAAATTACAGTAGCGTGTCATCTCTTATCGATCATCCTGATACTCTAGATTATCTTAACATTAAACAACATAAATTGGTTAATGGAATCCTTAGCCAAAAAGTGTTGCACCCTGACACTTGAATTGTACCATCTTGGGTGGGGAATTTTCCAAGTTTTATTGGAATGGCAAAGGTCATCTGATTTTGTTACGGTCATTGAACAGTGAATGGCTAGGGTCAAGGACATTGTCTAAATGGACTTCTTTGTTTTCTTGACTTCCCATGGTGTTACCAATTATTATATAATTGCTCATCCCACATATGTTACTTGTTGCCCCTCGGTCAACATAGATATGTTTATAGGACTAGCTTCTATATACCAACACCATAAAATGGTTGCCTTTTAGCTTGCACTTCCTTAGATACCCGGTAGAAGTATTGGTAATACATTCTAGCTAGTAGGAAACTGGCTTCTTTGTCTATCTTCCATTTAATGATTCATATTATTTTACCTTAAGATATTTAAAAAACTTAAGTTAATTTGCGTGAATATGTATGTATCTCAACAACATTGATCATTATTGGCATCTTAGTATGATTGTAAATGAATGGAAAAATTACATAAATGAATGAAATAATAAATAAACAAATGTATGAATGAATGAGTAAATAAATAATTGAGTAAAAAGGAGGAGCATATAATAAAATAGATTAGATGTTGGAGAATTAACTAAGAATTAGACTTGAAGATTATTGTAGAGGTAGGAATTTGAAGAATTCGAGTCATGATTCAACAACATTTTTCATTAACCAAAATTCTCTAACTTATCCATTGATTATGGGTATAGATAACCATATCTACAAGATTCAAAAGCTAAGTAACAAAGAGAATTGATCTTGCAAACACTACATTTTCCTAACTGTGTTGGTGTTTCTAAGGGATTTTTGCAAACCTACTAATTCATTTTTTTCAATCATTTTTTTAACCCTTATATTTACAAAATTTGGCAAGTAGCCCAAAAAATTATCTGCAAAATCATTTCATTACCTTTGTATTCTAATACTTCCAATAACGTGATCTTTTTTTTCCTTTTTTTATACCATATAAATCTTCAACCATTTTTATCAATTTATTGAGTAGATTTTTCGTTCCATGAACTTCATGATTGAACACTTAGATGAACTCTGACATGTGGACCCTTGCCTCTAAATCATCGCCCATGTCTTGATCCTTACATTACAAAAATTATGAATGCATGAACATATAAGAATATGAACTTTGTAGATACATGAATGAATTTACAAGTTTCTATGGAATATGGATATCATACTAAAAATTAATAAAAATCCCTCATAATATGACAAACTAATGTAAGAAATAAAATGTATCATAATAACATAAAATACATGTATCAATATGAAGAAAATCAAATTATAAGAATAAAGGGTTAGAAGTGTTGGCCATGTGTACCTAATTTGGTATCCTTTAGAACTAGGTATGGCTCAACTAGGTAAGGCCCTTACAATTCATTACATGAAGTTCAAATTAAACATCTAAATAGGTTCTCGAATTGCTCCCTCAGTCCAAAAAGAATTGACGAGGTACCCTAATCCTTCGAGAGGGAGTATCTTCCATGCCCGTAACGATGCCTTCTAGGCTTGTAATGAGACTAACACTTCGAGCAAGCATAGGAATTTACACTTGATAGGCTTTTCACTAGCCCAAACAGAGGCTAACACCTTAGAAGGCAGAGCTACTTTGCCTACTCCTAAAATATCAGGTACGTATGCCCCCTCCGTGTATCTGGAAAAGAATCTAATGCATATAAAAGTGCATAATGTCTGTGGGGGAACTACTTACCTTTTATGACTTTACACTTTTCAAAAATAATAAAACCCTTTTCCTAAATTCCCCCTAAAAATAATGCTGAAAAAGAAACAAAGAGAGGTCAGTGAAAAATATGAACAATATATACCAAATTTATAAGCTAGAAATATAATAAAGTCTTTGTTTTAAAAATGTCAAGAATTATAGCTAAATACCAGTTGAAACCAAATTAATCAAAATTTAGTTAACATGAAATTAATTTTAGCCCTGACTCTCTAACTCATCCCTAACAGATTTGCAAGCTATCGCAGCATGACCTAGGTACGAATCCTGGCCAACCTGACTTAAAACAGCGAATGTATCCATTGTTTCTATATAAATACCTATATATAATTTTTCCTTTTATTTCTAGGGGCCTATGTCAAGATTATTACACTATTTTTCTTACCTGGAGACTGAGTTGTCGAGATAAATCGCTCACTCGACTTTTTTGAATAGCTGTTACGAAATAACCATTTTTTTGGAGTCACCACCAATTTATTTTGGCCAGGTGAGATTGGACACCTACTGAAGTTTATATTTTAAGGACTACAAAACCCATAAAACAAACTCCAAGGTTTGTGCTTATACCAGAGATCGCTTGAAAGGGTTTGAGAGTCGATTACGATCACAAATAAGGATCGACCTTTTTGTGATGCCCGACACTTAGCACCTTATTAATCATATGTTAAAATAATTTTGATTTTTATTCGGTTTCAATAATTGATATTTAATAATAGTTCTCGTAATTTTTATTAAACAAATTTATTATTTAGAGGAAAGTCGGGTTTTATTACATTTTGAAATCATAAAATTGTTCACACCATTCTGGAGAACTAAGTAGGCATGAATTCTCTATCGTATCCCACTAGAGAACCATGTGAAATATGAAAGGTTTTATTTTTTGTTTTTTAAATTAAAAAATCTTGACTTCCTATTTGAAAAGGGTATCTCGCTATTAAAATAATCCGTAAAATTCTTCACATATTCTAGAAGGAATCCTACTTATTAATTTAATTAGGAGACATTGCCTTATTTATAAAAATAATTTTATTATTAAAAATATGGACTTTATGACCTAGAGATAAATTGATATGATAACCTATTCTTAATGTGTACTTTTGACACGAAAGTATCTTAGTAATCACATAAGACTTGGTTTTAACACAAAATAATCAAAATGCCATTATGGTATACCTTCAACATGAAAGTATCCTGATAACCTTAAATGACATAAAAATATTTTTGGAAGGTTGAACCTATCCTAAATGCACATATTTAGCATAAAAGCACCCCGATGACTATATAAGACTCGATTCTAGTGAAATTACAAAAATGCCCATAAGTTATACCTTCGACATGAAAGTATCTCGGTAATCCGGAATGACATGAAAATGATTGTGGAAGGTTGAACCTATTCCAAAATGCACATCTTTGGCATAAAAGCATCCCGACTACTACGCAGGACTTAGCTCTAGTAAAATTACCAAAATACCCTTGAGGTATACGCTCGATGTAAAAGTATCCTGATAACCCTAAAAAAGATGAAAATGATCTTGGAAAACTAATCTAATTCTAAATATTACCTTTTATGTAAAAGCATCCTAATGAATAAAATTACCAAAATACCTCTACAGTATACCTTCGACATGAAAGTATCTGGTAACCCTAATGGACCATAAAATAACCTTAAAAGACTAAACAATCCTAAAATATTCACTTTTGGCATAAAAGCGTCCCAATGAGAAAAATTACCAAAATGCCCTTAGAGTATACCTTTGACATGAAAATATCCTGGTAACCCTAATGTACCTTAAAATGACCACAAAAAACTAATCCAATCCTACATATTCACCTTTGGCATAAAAGTTTGTCGATAAGCAAAATTACCAAAATGCATTTAGGGTATACCTTCGACATAAAAGTACCTCGATAACCTTAATAAACCCTAAAATAACCTTAAAAGGCTAAATTAATCCTAATATATTCACTTTTATCATAAAAGCATCCCAATAAACAAAATTACCAAAATGTCCTTAAGGTATACCTTTGACAAAAAAGTATCCTGGCAACCCTAATGAACCCTTAAAATGATCTTATAAAGCTAAACCAAATCCTAAAATATTCACCTTTGGCGCAAAACATCCCGGCAAGGAAAATTAAAAAAATGCCCCTATAGTATATCTTCGACATAAAAGTATTCTGGTAACCGTAATTGATCTTAAAATAACCTTTGAAAACTAATCCAATCCTAAATATTCACTTTTGGCATAAAAAATGTCTCGATAAGCAAAATTACCAAAATACCCTTAGATACCTTTGACATGAAAGTATCCTGGTAACCCTAATGGATCTTAAAATGACATTAGAAGGCTAAACCAATCATAAAATATTCATCTTTGGCATAAAAGCATCCTGTGGGCAAAATTACCAAAATACCCTTAAGGTATACCTTCGGTATAAAAGTATCCCGGTAACCCTAATGATTCTTGTAATAATTTCCATACTTTTCATGATTGGGCACAATAATCACATTCTTCTCATTGGGATACATGAAATTGATGGTTTGGTCTGGCTAGAAAAGGTTTTGCTTCCACTATTTTGGTTGGAATCAATACTCGTTCATCAAAAGAGATAAACTTGGACTCTCATAATAATCTCTATTATTTTCGTGATTGGGCACTGTAATCATATTCTGTACATTAGGATATATGATGTTGATGCTTTGATTTGGCAAGGAAAGCTTTTCTTTCTACTATTTTCTTTTTCATTAATGTGGATTTCTTTTTCATTTGTCTATCAAATGAGATAAATGTGGATTTCCTTAATAATCTCCATCCTTTTCATGATTTGGTACTATAGTCACATTTTTTTTCATTGGGGTATTTGATGTTGATGCATTGCTTTGCAAGAAAAGCTATTCCTTCTGCCATTTTGCTTAGAATTAGATTCGTTCATCCAATAACGCAAACGTGGGTTTTCATAATAATCTCTATGCTTTGCATGATTGAGCATTATAAACATGTTTTCTTCATTACTATACATGATATTGATGCTTTGGTTTGGCCAGAAAAGCTTTTTTTTCCACCATTTTGCTTAGAAAAAAATGTTTATTCATCAAATGAGACAAGCATGGAGTTTTATAATAATCTCTATTCTTTTTATGATTGGGCACTATAATCACATTTTTTTCATTGCAATACACGATATTAATGCCTTGGTTTGGCAAGAAAAGCATTTTCTTTCACCATTTTGCTTAGAATCAAAGTTTGTCTATCAAATAAAATAAACTTGGATTCTTATAATAATCTTCATTATTCTCTTGATTGAGCATTAGCATGTTTTCCTCATTAGGATACATGATATTAGTTCATTGGTGTGCAAGAAGAGCTTTTCTTTCCTCCATGTTCCTTAGAATCAAAGTTTGTCTATCCAAAGGGACAAACATGGATTCCTATAATAATCTACACTCTTTTTATGATTGGGCACTATAATCATGTTCTCCTAATTAGGGTACATGATATTGATGCTTTGATTTGGTAAGGAAAGTTTTTCTTTTCACCATGTTGCTTCGAATCAAAGTTCATCTATCCAATTAGATAAATATGGATTCCCTTAATAGTCTTCATAACTTTCATGATTGGGCACTAGAATCACATTTTTCTTATTAGAATACATGATATTGATGCTTTAATTTGGCTAGAAAAGCTTTTTATTTCACCAATTTGCTTGGAATCAATGCTTGTTTGTGAAATGAGATAGACTTAGACTCTTATAATAATCTCCATTGTTTTTATGATTGGGCACCATAATCATCTTCTTGTCATTAGGATGCACGATATTGATGCTTTGGTTTGGCAAGAAAAGCTTTTCTTTATTCCAATTCCTTAGAATCAAAGTTCATCCGTCAAATGAGATGAATGTTCATTCTCATAATAATCTCCATTTTTTATGATTAGGCACTATAATCACATCTCTCTCATTGGAATACATGATATTGAACCCTTGGTTTCATAAGAAATGCGTTTCTTTCTGCCATTTTTCTTAAAATTAAAGTTTGTCCATCAATTAAGACAAGCATGGATTCTCGTAATAATTTTTGTACTTTTCATGATTAGGCATTATAATCATGTCTTTTCATTGGGATACGCAATACTAATGCCTTGGTTTGGCAAGAAAAGCTTTTTATTATGCCATTCTACTTAGAACCAGAGTTTATCCATTAAATGAGACAAACTCGGATTCTTATAACAATTTTTATACTTTTTATGATTGGGCACTATAATCAGGTTCTCTTCACGATATTGATGCTTTGGATTTGCAAGAAAGGCTTTTCCTTCCACCATTTTACATAGGAGGAATGTTCATCCATTAAATGAGACAAACATGGATTCTTATAATAATATCCATTCTTTTAACGGTTAAGCACCATAATCAAATTCTTCTCAGTGGGATGAAAGATATTAATTTCTTAGTTTGGCAAGAAAAGTTTTTTTGTCCCCCATTTTGCTTAGAATCAGAGTTCATCCATCAAAAGAGATAAATGTAGATTCTTATAATAATCTCTATACTTTTCATGATTTAGCACTATAGCCATGTTGTTCTCATTGGGATACTCGATATTGATGGTTGGTTTAGGAAGAAAAGTTATTCTTTCTATTATTTTCCTAAAAATCAAAGTTTATCCATTAAATAAGACAAATGTAGATTTTTGTAATAAGTTCTACACTTTTCATGATTGGACATGATAATCACTTTCTTCTCATCGGGATACATGATATTGATGCTTTAATTTGGTTACAAAAAGTTTTGCTTCCATCATTTTGGTTGGAATCCGTACTCGTTCGTCAAAGGAGATAAACTTGGACTCTCATAATAATCTCTACTGTTTTCATGATTAGGCATTGGAATCATGTTCCCCTCATTGAGATACATCATATTGATGCTTTGATTTAGAAAGGAAAACTTTTTTTTTCTTTTTACTTCAAATCAAAGTTTGTCTGTCAAATGAGATAAATGTGAATTCCCTTAACAATCTCCATACTTTTCATGATTTGGCACCTAGTCGCATTCTTCTCATCGGACTCCTCGATGTTGATGCGTTGGTTTAGCAAGAAAAGCCTTTCCTTTTACCATTTTGCTTAGAATCAGAGTTCATTTGTTAGATGGGGTAAATGTGGATTCTCGTAATAATCTCCATGCTTTACATGACTAGGCACTATAATCACGTTCTCCTCACTAGGATACAAAATATTGATGCTTTGGTTTGGCAAGAAAAGTTTTTCTTCCACCATTTTGCTTAGAAAAATTGTTCATCCATCAAATGAGACAAGCATGGATTTTTGTAATAATCTCCATTCTTTTTATGATTGGGCACTAAAGTAACATTTTTTTATTGCGATACACGATATTGATGCCTTAGTTTGGCAAGAAAGGCTTTTTTTTCTACCATTTTGCATAAAATCAAAGTTCATCTGTCAAATAAGATAAACTTAGATTCTTGTAATAATCTTCATTCTTGTAATGATTGAGCATTATCACATTCTCCTCATTAGGATACATGATATTAGTTCTTTGGTTTGCAAAAGGTGCTTTTCTTTCCTCTATGTTCCTTAGCATTAAAGTTCATCGGTCAAATCAGACAAACATAAATTATCATAATAATCTTCATTCTCTTTATTATTAGGCACTATAATCAAATTCTTCTTATTAGGATACATGATATTAAAGCCTTGGTTTGTCAAGAAAAGATTTTTTCACTATTTTGCTTGAAAACAAAGTTCATCTGTCAAATGATGCAAAAATAGATTCCTGTAATAATGTCCACTCTTTTCATGATTAGGAACTATAATTATGTTCCCCACATTGGGATACATGATTTTAATGCTTTGGTTTTAGAAGAAAAGCTTTTTGTTCTACCATATTACTTGGAATCAATGTTCTACTATCAAATGAGACAAACGTGGATTCTTGTAATAATCTTCATTATTTTCATGATCGGACACTATAATCACATTCTTCATATTGGGATACACAATATTCATGCTTTGGTTTGGTAGGAAAATCTTTTCTCTCCACCATTTTGCTTAGAATCAAAGTTCATTTGTCAAATGACATAAACATGGATTCTCATAATAATCTTTATTTTTTTTCATGATTAAGCACTATAATCACATTCTCCTTATTGGGATACACGATATTGATGCCTTACATTGGCAAGAAAAGCTTTTCTTTCCACTATTTTCCTAGAATCAAAATTTGTCTATCAAATTGGACAAACATGGATTATCATAATAATCTTCATTCTTTTCATGATTAAGCACTATAATCACATTTTCTTCATTAGGATAAATGATATTGATGCTTTGATTTTGCAAGAAAAGCTTTTCTTTCTTCCATTTTCCTTAGAAGTAAAGTTCCTCCGTCAAATGAGACAAATGTAGATTCTAGTAATAGTCTCTATCATTTTCATGATTGGGCAGTTTAATCATATTCTTCTTATTAGGATACATGATAATGATCCCTTGGTTTGGTAAGAAAACGTTTTTTTTTTTGCTATTTTACTTAGAATAAGAATTCATCCATCAAATAGACAAATGTGGACTCTAGTAATAATATCCCCTCTTTTCATGATTGGGCACTATAATCACATTATCCTCATTTGGATCCACAATACTAATGCCTCAGTTTTGCAAGAAAAGCTTTCCTTTCAGCCATTTTGTATGCAATCAGAGTTTGTTTGTCAATTTAGATAAATGTGGATTCTCGTAATAATCTCCATACTTTTCATTTTTAGGCACTATAATCACATTCTCCTTACTGGGATGCATGATAATGATGATTTGGTTTGGTAAGAGAAGCTTCTTCTTCCACCATTTTGCTTAGAAATAAGTTCATCCATCAAATGAGATAAATGTGGATTCTCATAATAATATTCACTCTTTTCATGTTAGGCACTATAATTACAATCTTCTCTTTCTGATACAGGATATTAATGCATTGGATTGGCAAGAAAGGCTTTTCTTTTCACTATTTTGCTTAGAATTAAAGTTTGTCTATCAAATGAGACAAACTTTGATTCTAGTAACAGTTATCATTCTTTTCCAGATTGAGCACTGTAATCACGTTCTCCCTATTAGGAAAGTGATATTGATGCTTTGATTTGTTAAGAAAAGCATTTTCTTCCATCATATTTCAAATAATCAAAATTCATCCATCAAATAAGATAAATGTGGATTCTTGTAATAATCTCCACACTTTTATTGATTTGGCACTATAGTCACATTTTTCTTATTGGGATACTCGATATTGATGCATTGGTTTGGTGAGAAAAGCTTTTCTTTTCACTATTTTCTAAAAATTAAAGTTCATTTGTCAAATGAGACAAACGTGGATTCTCATAATAGTCTCCATATTTTTCACCATTAGGCACTATAATCACATTCTTCTCATTGGGATACACGACATTAATGCTTTGATTTGGCTAGAAAAGCTTTTCCTTCCAATTTTTTTCTCAAAATCAATGCTCTTCCATTAAATGAGACAAACTTGAACTCTCATAATAATCTCCATTGTTTTTATGATTGGGCACTATAATCATGTTCTCTTACTAGGATACATGATGCTGATGCTTTGGTTTGGCAAGAAAAGGCTTTTGTCCACCATTTTCCTTGAAAACAAAGTTCATCCGTCAAATGAGATAAATAAGGATTATCATAATAACCTTCACTCTTTTTGTGATTGGGCACTGTAATTATGGTCCTCTCATTAAGATACATAATATCGATGCTTTGATTTTGGAGGATAAACATTTTCTCCATCACAGTCGTTAGAATTAAATTTCATCAATCAAATAGGACAAACATAGATTCTCATAATAATCTCTATTCGTTTCATGATTGGACATTATAATCACATTCTTCTTATTGGGATATACAATATTGATGTTTTGGTTTGGCAGGAAAAGCTTTTCTTAACACCATTTTGTTTAGAACCAAAGTTCATCTGTCAAATAAGACAAACTGTAATTCTTGTAATAATCTTTATTCTTTTCATGATTGAGCATTATAATCACGTCCTCTTCATTAGGATACACGATATTGATGCTTTAATTTGGCAAGAAAAGTGTTTCTTTCCACCATTTTACTTAGAATCAAAGTTTATTTGTCAAATTAGACAAACATGGATTCTCGTAATAATCTTTATTTTTTTTTTGTGATTGAAAACTATAATCATGTCTTTCTCATTGGCATACACGATATTGATGCTTTGGCTTGGCAAGAAAAGCTTTTCTTTCCTCCATTTTCCTTAGAATCAAAGTTTATCTACCAAATAAGGCAAATATGGATTCTCGTAATAATCACCGTTCTTTTCACAATTGGGCACTATAATCACATTTTTTTCATTGGGATACATGATATTGATGCCTGATTTGGTAAGAAAAGCTTTTCTTTTTGCCATTTTGCTCAGAATTAGAATTCATCCATCAAATGAGACAAACATGGATTCTCTTAAAAATCTCCATACTTATCATGATTGGGCACTAGAATTATGTTCTTTTTATTAGGATACACGCTATTGATGCTTCGATTTGGCAAGAAAAGCCTATCCTTCCTCTATTTTACTTGGAAATAAAGTTTGTCCATCAAATAAGATAAACATGGATTATTGTAGTAATCTTCATTCTTTTTACGATTGGTCATTATAGTCAAATTCTTCTCATTGAGATACATGGTATTTATGCCTTGCTTTGGCAAGTAAAGCTTTTCCTTTTGCCATTTTGCTGAGGATCAAAGTTTGTTTGTCAAATAAGACCAACTTAGGTTCCCATAATAATCTCTATTTTTTTCATCATTAAGCACTATAATAACGTTCTCTTTATTAGGATACATGATATTGATGTTTGGTTTGGCAAGAAAAACTTTTTGTTTTGTTATTTTGCTTACAACTAAAGTTCATCCGTTGAATGAGATAACTGTGGATTCTCATAATAATCTTCGACATTGTCATGATTGGGCATTACAATCATGTTCTTATCATTAGGATACATATTGCCAATGCCTTGGTTTGGCAAGTAAAGCTTTTCTTTCCACTATTTTGCTTAAAAACAAAGTTTATCAATCAAATGAGACAAGCATGCATTCTCGCAATAATCTTCACTCTTTTTCATGATTGGGCCCTATAATCATATTCTTTTTATTGCATAAATGATACTGATGCTTGGTTTAGCAAAAAAGCTTTTCCATTCACTATTTTTCATAGAATGAAAGTCCATTGATCAAATAAGACAAGCATGAATTCTTCCAATAATCTGCACTCTTTTCATGATTAGGCACTATAATTACATTCTTCTCATTGCGATACACGATATTGATGCCTTGGTTTAGCAAGAAAACATTTTTCTTTTGCTATTTTCCTTATAATCAAAGTTTGTTTGTGAAATGAGATAAACTTGGATTCTCGTAGTAGTCTTCATTCTTTTCCTTATTGAACATTAGAATGATGTTCTCCTTATTAAGATAAGTGATATGGATGTTTTCGTTTGGCAGGAAAAGCTTTTTCTTCCATTATTTTTCTTAGAATCAAAGTTCATCCATTAAATGTGATAAATGTGGATTCTCATTATAATCTCCACACTTTTCTTAATTTGGCACTATAGTCATGTTCTTCTTATTGGATACTTGATATTGATGCGTTGATTTGGCAAGGAAAGCTTTTCTTTCCATAATTTTCCTAAGAATCAAAGTTCGCCTATCCAATGAGATAAATGTGGATTCCCATAATAATCTTTATATTTTTCACTATTAGGCACTAAAATCACATTCTTTTCATTGGGATAGAGGATTTTGATACTTTGGTTTAGCTAGAAAAGCTTTTCCTTCCACCATTTTACTCAGAATCAATGCTCTTCCATCAAATAAGACAAACTTAGACTCTCATAATAATCTCTACTGTTTTCATGATTGGGTAGTACAATCATGTTCTCTTCATGGGGATACATGATGTTGATGCTTTGGTTTGGAAAAAAAAAAAGCTTTTGTTCCTTCATTTTCCTCAGAATAAAAGTTTATCCATCAAATGACACAAACATGGATTGTTATAATAATCTGCACTTTTTTCATGGTTGGGCATAATGATCACAAACTCCTCATTGGGATTCACAATATTGATGCTTTGGGTGGGCAAGAAGAGCTTTTTTTTCTTCCATCTTCTATAGAATCATAGTTTGCTTGTCAAATGAGACAAATGTTGATTCTTATAATAATCTCCATACTTTTCATGATTGGGCACTATAATGTTCTGTTCACTGGGATACACGATATTGATGCTTTTGTTTAGCGAGAAAAGGTTTTTTTTCCATCGTTTTGCTTAAAAGTAAAGTTTATCTGTCAAATGAAACAAATATGGATTCTTGTAATAATCTTTATTCTTTTCATGATTGGGCATTATAATCATGTTCTTCTGATTCGAATACATGATTTGATGCCTTCGTTTGGCAAGAAAAACTTTTCTTCTTGCCATTTTGCTTAGAAGCAGAGTTTGCTCATAAAATGAGACAAACATAGATTCTTGTAATAATCTCTATACTTTTCATGATTGGGCATTATAATCACATTCTTCTCACTAAGATACTCGATATTAATGCTTTTGTTTTGCAAGAAAAGCTTTTCTCTCCACTATTTTGCTTAGAAACAAAGTTCATCCATCAAATGTGACAAACATGGATTCTTATAATAATATCCAAACTTTTCATGATTAGGCACTATAATCAGATTCTTCTTAGTGGGATGCACGATATTAATGGCATGAAAAGCTTTTCCTTTCGCTGTTTTGCTTAGAATCAAAGTTCATCAGTTAAATGAGATAAGCATGAATTCTCACAATAATCTCCACTCTTTTCAAGATTGGGCACTATAATCACATTTTTCTCATAGCGATACACAATATTATGCCTTGGTTTCATAAGAAAAGCTTTTCCTTTTGTTATTTTGCTTAGAATCAAAGTTCGTTGGTCAAATAAGATAAGCTTGGATTCTTGTAATAGTTTTCATTCTTTTCTTGATTGAGCACTATAATCACGTTCTCCTCCCTGTGGATATGTGATATTGATGGTTTCATTTGGCAAGAAAAGCTTTTTCTTTTACCATTTGTCTTAGAATCAAAGTTTATCCATCAAATGAGATAAATATGGATTCTCGTAATAATCTCTACACTTTTCTTGATTTGGCACTATAGTCACATTTTTCTCATTGGGATACTTGATATTCATGCGTTGGTTTGGCAAGAAAAGCTTTTCTTTTCACTATTTTCCTAAGAATCAAAGTTCATCTGTTAAATGAGATAAATGTGGATTCTCATAATAGTATCCATATTTTTCACTATTGGGCACTATAATCACATTCTTCTTATTAGGATACATGATATTGATGCTTTGGTTTAGCTAGAAAAGTTTTTCCTTCCACTATTTTACTCAGAATCAATACTCTTCCAAAAATAAGACAAACTCTGACTCTTATAATAATCTCCATTGTTTTTATAATTGGCATTTACAATCATGTTCTCCTTATTAGGATACACGATATTGATGTTTTGGTTTAGCAAAAAAAGCTTTTCTTTCTTCCATTTTATTTAAAATGAAAGTTTATTCGCCAAATGACACAAACATAGATTCTCGTAATAGTCCACACTTTTATCATGGTTGGGCACTATAATCACAATCTCTTCATTAGGATTCAAGATATTGAAGCTTTAGTTTAGCAAGAAGAGCTTTTCTCTCCTCCATTTTCCTTAGAATTAGAGTTTTCCTGCCAAATGAGACGAATGTTGATTCTTATAATAATCTCTACACTTTTCATGATTGGGCACAAATTTTCTTCTCTGGGATACATGATATTGATGCTTTTGTTTGGCGAGAAAAAGTTTTGTTTCGCTAAGAAACAAAGCTCATACGTCAAATGAAACAAATGTGGACTATTGTAGTAATCTCTATTCTTTTCATGATTGGGCACTATAATCAAGTTCTTCTCATTTGGATACATGATACTGATGCCTTGGTTTGGCAAGAAAAGCTTTTCTTTTTACCATTTTGCTTAGAATCAGAGTTCACCCATCAAATGAGACAAACATCGATTCTTGACATAATATCCATACTTTTCATGATTGGGCACTATAATCACGTTCTCCTTACTGGGATACTCGATATTAATGCTTTAGTTTTGTAGGAAAAGGTTTTTCTTCTACCATTTTGCTCAGAAATAAAGTTCATTCATCTAATAAGATAAACAAGGAGTTTTATAATAATCTATATTCTTTTCATGATTGGGCGCTATAGTCAAAATTTTTCATTGGGATACATGATATTGATACCTTGGTTTGGCATGAAAAGCTTTTTTTTAAGCCATTTTGCTTAGAATCAAAGTCCTTTTGTCAAATGAAGTAAATATGGTTTGGCAAGAAAAACTTTTCTTTCCACTATTTTCCTAACAATTAAAGTTCATTCGTCAAATTTGACAAACATGGATTCCAGTAATAATCTTTATAGTTTTGATTAGGCAATATAATCACTTTCCTCTCATTATGATACATGATATTCATGCTTTGGTTTGGCTAAAATAGCTTTTCCTTCGACGATATTGCTTAGAATTAATGCTCATTCATCAAAGGAGCAAAATTTGGACTCTCATAATAATCTGCATTGTTTTCATGGGCAAGCACTATAATCATGTGATCCTAGTTGAGATACACGATATTGATGCTTTAGTTTGGCAAGAAAAGTTTTTCTTTCATTTATTTTCCTTAAAATCAATGTTTGTCCAACAAATGAGACAAACATGGATTCTTGTAATAATCTACACTCTTTTCATGATTAGGCACTATAGTCACATTCTACCCATTGGGACACACGATATTGATGCTTTGGTTTGGCAAGAAAAGCTTTATTTCCTCTATTTTCCTTAGAATCAAGGTTCATCCATCAAATGGGACAAACCTGTATTCTCATAATAATCTTCACTTTTTCATGATTAGGCGTTATAATTACATTCCTCTCATTGTGATACACGATACCTATGGTTTGATTTCAAAGGAAAAAGTTATCCTTCCACCATATTCCTTGAATCAAATTTCCCTTGTCAAATGAGGAAAACATCAATTCTTGTAATAATCTCTATTGTTTTCATGATTGGACACTATAATAACATTCTTCTCATTAGGAGACACAATATTAATGGTTTAGTTTGGCAGGGAAAGCTTTCTTTTCCACCAATTCGCTTTGAATCAAGGTTTATCCATTAAATGGGACAATCATGGATTCTCATAATAATTTTAATTTTTTTCGTGATTGAGCACTACAGTCACATTTTTCTTATTGGGATATATGATATTGACGCTTTGGCTTGGCAAGAAAAGCTTTTCTTTCCTTTATTTTTGTTAAAATCAAAGTTTGTTTGTCAAATGAGACAAACGTACATTCTTATAGTGATCTTCGTTCTTTTTATGATTAGGCACTATAATCACATTATTCTTTTTAGGATCCATGATATTGACACTTTGGTTTGGAAAGAAAAGCATTTCTTTTTGCCATTTTGCATAGAACCAAAGTTTATCCATCAAATAAGACAAACATGGATTCTCATAATAATCTTTCGTCTTTTAATACTTGAGCACTATAATCAGGTTCTCCTTATTGCCATACACGATAATAATGGCTTGGTTTGGCAAGAAAAGCTTTTCTTTCTATAATTTTGCTTAAAATCAAAGTTCGACCATCAAATAAGACAAATGTGGATTCTCAGAATAATCTCTATGCGTTACATGATTGTCACTATAATCGCATTCTCTTCACTAGGATACACGATATTGATGCTTTGGTTTGGCAAGAAAAGTTTTTCCTTCCACTATTTTGCTTAGGAACAACTTAGTCCATCAAATAAGACAAATGCAGATTTTTGTGATAATCTCCATTCTTTTTGTAATTGGGCATTAGAACCAAATTCTTCTCATTGCGATGCATAATATTGATGCCTTGGTTTGGCAAGAAAAGTTTTTTTCTAGCATTTTACTAGAATCAAACTTCGTTTGTTAAATGAGACCAACTTGGATTCCCATAATAGTCTCTATTGTTTTCATGATTGAGCACAATAATCATGTTCTCCTCATTAGGATCCATGATATTGATGCTTTGGTTTGGCAAGAAAAGTTTTTCTTTTTGCCATTTTTGTTAAAATTAAAGTTTGTCTAATACATGAGACAAACATGGATTCTCATAATAATCTTCATTCCTCTCGTGATTGAGATAAACTATTTTTATAATAATCTTTATTTTTCTTTCCATAAATTTCCTAAGAATCAAAGTTCATCCCTCAAATAAGATAATGTAAGATTCTCATAATAATCTATATTCTTTTTATGGTTGGACACTATAATCATATTCTTCTCATTAGGATAGACGATATTAATGCTTTAGATTGTCAAGAAAAGCTTTTCTTTCCATTGTTTTTCTAACAATCAAAGTTCATTAGTCAAATGTGACAAACATTGATTCTAGTAATATCTCCATAGTTTTCACGATTAGGCACTAAAATCATGTTCCTTTCATTGGGATACATGATATTGATGCTTTGGTTTGGCTAGAATAGCTTTTTATTCCACATATTGCTTGGAATCATTGGTCATTCCTTAAATGAGACAAAACTTGGACTTTCATAATAATCTCTGTTGTTTTCATGGCTAGGCACTATAATCATGTTATTCTAATTAGGATACACGATATTGATGCTTTGGTTCACAAGAAAAGTTTTTTTTCCTTCATTTTCATAGAATCAAAGTTTGCCTATCAAATAAGACAAACATGGATTTTCATAATAATCTACACTATCTTCATGATTGGGCACTATAGTCACATTCTCTATATTGGGATACTCAAAATTGATGTTTTAGTTTGGCGAGAAAAGCTTTTCTTTCCTTATTTTCCTTAGACTCAGAGTTTGTTTATCGAATGAGACAAATGTGGATTCTCATAATAATCTCCACTCTTTTACCATTGGGCACTATAGTTACATTCTTCATTAGGATACATAATACTAATGCTTTGGTTTCGAAGGAAAAAGTTTTCCTTCCACCATATTCCTTATAATCAAATTTCCTTTGTCAAATGGGGAAAACATGAATTCTCATAATAATCTCTATTTTTTTAAGGATTGGACACTATAACCATATTCTTCTAATTGGGAGACACAATATTGATGCTTTAGTTTGGTAGGGAAAGCTTTTCTTTCCACCATTTTGCTTAGAATCAAGGTCCATCCATCAAATGGACAACCATGGATTATTGTAATAATTTTCATTCTTTTTGTGATTGAGCACTATAATCATGTTTTTTTATTAGGATACATGATATTGATGATTTGGCTTGGCAAGAAAAGTTTTTTTCCTTCTATTTTCCTTAAAATCAATCTTTATCTGTAAAATAAGACAAACATGGATTCTCATAGTGATCTTCATTCTTTTCACCAATGGGCACTATAATCACATTCTTCTCATTGGGATCTACGATTTTGATGCTTTGGATTGGCAAGAAAAACTTTTCTTTTCACCATTTTGCTTAGAGTCAAAGTTCATCCATCAAATGAGACAAACGTGGATTCTTGTAATAATCTCCTATCCTTTCAAGATTGAGCACTATAATCATGTTCTCCTCATGGCCATGCATGATACTAATGCCTTGGTTTGGCAAGGAAAGCTATTATTTCCTTAATTTTGCTTAGAATTAGAGTTTGACCATCAAATGAGATAAACATAGATTCTCATGATAATCTCCATACTTTGCATGATTAGAACTATAATTGCATTCTTTTGCCCAGGATACATGATATTGATGCTTTGGTTTGGCAAGCAAAGGTTGTTCTTCCACTATTTTGCTTAGAAATAAGCTCGTCCATTAAATGAGACAAACATGGATTTTCGTAATAATCTCTATTCTTTCACGATTGGGCACTAGAACCAAACTCTTCTTATTGGGATACACGATATTAGTGTCTTGGTTTGGCAAGAAAAGATTTTTCTTTTGGCATTTTGCTAGAATTAGACTTTGTCTATCAAATGAGACCAACTTGGATTCCCATAATAATTTCCATTGCTTTCATGATTAGCATTATAATCACATTCTTCTTATTAGGATACACGATATTGATGCTTTGGTATGGCAAGAAAAGCTTTTCTTTCTGCCATTTTCCTTAAAATCAAACTTCGTCCGATAAATGGGACAAACATGGATTCTCGTAATAATCTTCATTTTCCTCATAATTGAAATAAACTATTTTTGTAATAATCTTTATTTTTCTTTTTCGCTATTTTCCTATGGATTAAAGTTTGTACCTCAAATGAGATAATGTAGTATTCTTATAATAATCTCCATTCTTTTTATGGTTGGACACTATGATCATGCACTCTTCATTGTGATACACAATGTTGATGCTTTGGTTGGCAAGAAAAGCTTTTTTTCTTCTATTTTTCGAACAATCAAAGTTTGTTCGTCAAATGAGACAAACTAGGATTCTTACAATAATCTCTATTCTTTTCATGGTTGGGCACTATGATCAGGCCCTCATCATTAGAACATATAATATTAATGCTTTGGTCTAGCAAGAAAAGCTTTTTTTCCACCATCTTACTTAGAACCAATATTCATCCATCTAGTGAGACAAACATGGATTCTCTTAATAATCTACACTCTTTTCTCAAGAGGGCACTTTAATCATATTCTCCTCATTAGGATACATGATATTGAAGCATTGGTTTGGCAAGAAAAGCTTTTCTTTTCATCATTTTCCTTAGCATCAAAGTTTGTCGTCAGATAAGAACAACATGGATTCTCAAAATAATCTCAATTCTTTTTATAATTGGGCACTATAATAACATTCTTCTCATTGGGATACATGATATTGATGCCTTGGTTTGCAAAGATTAGCTTTTCTTGCCACCATTTTGCTTAGAATCAAAGTTCATTAGGCAAATGAGATAAAGTTGGATTATTGTAATAATCTTTATCCCTTTCATGATTGAGCACTATGATCACGTTCTCTTTATGCAGATACAAGATATTAATGCTTTAGCTTGGCAACAAAAGCCTTTTCTCCATTATTTTTCTTAGAATCAAAGTTCATCCATCAAATGGGATAAATGTGCATTCTCATAATAATCCTTATTCTTTTTGTGATTGAGCACTATAATCATATTCTTCTCATTGTGATACATGATATTCATGCTTTGGTTTGATATGGAAAGCTTTCCGTTCCTCTATTTTCATTAGAATAAATGTTTATCGATCAAATAGGATAAATGTGGACCCTTGTGACAATCTCTATTTTTTTCATGAATGAGGACTTCAATCACATTTTTCCCATTGGGATACATGATATTGATGCTTTGGTTTGGCAAGAAAAGCTTTTCTTTCGACCATTTTACTTTGAATCAATTTGTTCGTCAAATGGACAAATGTTGATACTCATAATAATCTTCATTCA
This sequence comes from Adansonia gregorii, assembly GCA_038382025.1. Lineage (NCBI taxonomy): Eukaryota > Viridiplantae > Streptophyta > Magnoliopsida > Malvales > Malvaceae > Adansonia > Adansonia gregorii. The sequence goes on along the minus strand of JBBYHO010325354.1, from coordinate 6,498 downwards.
TCTCATGATTGAGCATTACAATCATGTTCTTCTCATTAGGATACAAGATCTTCATGCCTTGGTTTGGCAAGAAAAGCTTTTATTTTTTCCATTTTCTGTAGAATCAAAGTTTATTCCTCAAATGAGACAAAGATGGATTTTTATAGTGATCTCCCTTTTTTTCATAATTGGGTGCTATAATCACATTCTTCGTATTAGGATACACGATATTGATGCCTTGGTTTGGTGAGAAAAGCTTTTCTTTTTGCCATTTTGCTTAGAATCAAAGTTCAATCGCCAAATAAGACAAACATGGATTATCATAATAATTCCCACACTTTTCATTATTAGGCACCATAATCACATTCTTCTCATTGGGATACATGATACCTGATGCTCGGGTTGGCAAGAAAAGCATGTCCTTCCACCATTTTGCTTAGTCAATGTTTATCTGCCAAATGAGACAAATGTAGATTCTCATAATAATATCCACTTTTTTCATGACTAGGCACTATAATCACATTTGCATTATTAGGATACACGATACTGATGCCTTAGTTTGGCAAGAAAAGCTTTTCTTTTTGCTATTTCACTTAGAATTAAAGTTTATCTGTCAAGTAAGATAAAAGTGGATTCTTGTAATAATCTCCATGCTTTCCATGTTTGGGCACTGTAATCATATTCTCTTCACTGGGATACGTGATATTGTCACATTTGCTTGCAAGAAAAGCTTTTCAATCCACTATTTTCCTAATTATCTAAGTTTACCCATCAAATGACACAAATTAGGGTTCTCAAAATAATCTCAATTCTTTTTGCAGTTGGGCAGCATGATCATCCTTTCCTTTTTAGGATACACAATATTGATGCTTTAGTTTGGCAAGAAAAGCTTTTTTTCTTCTATTTTCCTAAAAATCAAAGTTCATCCATTAAATAAGACAAACTAGGATTCTCATAATAATCTCCATTCTTTTTGCAGCTGGGTACAAGGATCAGGCTCTTATTGTTAAAATACATAATATTGATGCTTTGGTTTGGCAAGAAAAGCTTTTTTTTTCACCATCGTACTTGGAACCAAAGTTCATCCGCCTAGTAAGGCAGACATGGATTCTCTTAATAATCTGCACTCTTTTCTCAATTAGGCACTTTCATCACATTCTTTTTATTTGGATAGATGATATTGATGCTTTGGTTTGGCAAGAAAAGCTATTGTTTTCGCCCTTTTCCTTAAGAATCAAAGTTTGTCTGTCAAATAAGATGAACATAAAATTTTGGAATAATCTCAATTCTTTTTATGATTAGGCATTATAATCACATTCTTCTCATTTGCATAAAAGATATTGATGCCTTGGTTTGCAAACAATAGTTTTTTTTGCCACCATTTTGCTTAGAATCAAAGTTCATTCAGCCAATGAAACAAAGTTAGATTATCGCAATAATCTTTATTCTTTTCATGATTGAGCATTGTAATCACATTGTCCTCATTGAGATACAAGATATTGCTGCTTTGGTTTGGCAAGAAAAGCCTTTTTTTTCCATTATTTTCATTAAAATTAGAGTTTGTCTGCCAAATTGGATAAATGTGGATTCTCATAATAATCCTTATTTTTTTCATGATTGAGCACTATAAACACATTCTTCGCATAATATTGATGCTTTGGTTAGCCAAGAAAAGCTTTTCTTTCCTCATTTTCTTTAGAATCAAAGTTTTCTGTCAAATAGGACAAATGTAGATTCTCATAATAATCTCCATTTTTTTTCATGATTGGGCACTATAATCACATTATTCTCATTGAGATACATGATATTAATGATTTAGCTTGGCAAGAAAAGCTTTTCTTTCATCCATTTTCCTTAAAATCAAAGTTCATCCATCAAATGGGACAAACATGGATTCTTGTAATAATCTTCATTCATCTCATGATTAAGCAATATAATCACGTCCTTCTCGTTGGGATACACGCTCTTGCTGCTTTAGTTTGGCAAGAAAAGCTTTTCCTTCCTCCATTTTCCATAGAATCAAAGTTCATCTATCAAATGAGACAAACATGGATTCTTTTAGTAATCTCTATTCTTTTCATGATTAGTGTTAGAATCACATTCTTTTTCGCCATTTGGCTTAGAATCAAAGTTCATTTGTCAAATGAGATAAACATGGATTATCGTAATAATCCCTATTTTTTTCTTAATTAGGCACTATAATAACATTTTCTCATTAGGATACATGATAACTGATCCCCTGGGTTAGCAAGAAAAGCTTTTCTTTCTACATTTTGCTAAGAACCAAAGTGCACTCATCAAATAAGGCAAACGTGGATTCTTATAATAATCTCCACTCTTTTCATAACTGGGTACTATAATCACATTTTTCTCATTGGGATACATGATATTTGATGTCCTTTTTTGTGAAAAAAAGCTTTTCTTTCCACTCTTTTGATTAGAATTGAAATTCATTTGTCCAGTAAGCCAAATGTGGATTGTCATAATAATCTCCACGCTTTTCATGTTTGGGTACTATTCCTCATGGGGATATGTAATATTGATGCATTGATTTGGCAAAAAAAACTTTTCATTCCATTTTTTTCCTAAGAATCTAAGTTTATTCGTCAAATGAGACAAATTAGGATTCTCATAATAATCTTTATTCTTTTTACACTCTCTTTATTATGGTACAAAATATTGACACTTTGGTTTGGCTAAAAAAGCTTTTATTTCTTCTATTTTCCTAAGAATCAAGGTTCGTCCCTCAAATGAAACAAACTAGGATTCTTGCAATAATCTTTATTTTTTTCACAGTTACGGGCTATGATCAGGCTCTCATCATCAGAATACACAATATTAATGTTTTAGTTTGACAAAAAAGTTTTTTTCCACCATTTTTCTTAGAACCAAATTTCATCTATCTAATGAGACAAACATGGATTCTCTTAATAATCTGCACTATTTTTTTCGATTGGGCACCTTAGTCATATTCTTCGTATTAGGATGCAAGATATTAATGCTTTGGTTTGGTAGGAAAAGCTTTTCTTTTCACCATTTTCCTTAGCATCAATGTTTGTCTATCGAATAAGATGAACATAGATTCTCAAAATCATCCCATTTCTTTTTATTTGGGCACTATAATCATATTCTTCTCATTAGGATACATGATATTGATGCTTTAGTTTGCAAAGAATAGCTTTTCTTGCCACTATTTTGCTTGGAATCAAAGTTCAACTAGTAAATGAGACAACATTGGATTCTCGCAATAATCTTTATTACATTCATGACTGGGCACTATAATCACATTTTCCTTATTGGGATACACAATACTAAATGCCTTAGTTTGGTAAGAAAAGCTTTTCTTTTTGCTATTTTGCTTAGGATCAGTGTTTATTTGTCAAGTAAGACAAACGTGGATTCTCGCAGTAATCTCCATACTTTTCATGTTTGGGCATTATAATCATATTCTTCTCATTCGGAGATGCGATATTGATGCGTTAGTTTTTCAAGAAAAGCTTTTCATTCCACTAGTTTCCTAAGAATATACATTTATCTGTCAAGTAGGACAAACTAGGATTGTCATAATAATCTATATTTTTTTGTAGTTGGGCATCATGGTCTTACTCTTCTTATTAGGATACGCAATGTTGATGCTTTAATTTGAAAAAAAAAAGCATTTCTTTCTTCTATTTTCCTAGGAATCAAGGTTTGTCCATTAAATGAGAAAAATTAGGATTCTCATAATAATCTCCATTCTTTTCATGATTGGGTGCTATGATCAGGCTTTCATCACCAGAATGCACAATATTGGTGCTTTGGCTTGGCAAGAAAAGCTTTTTTTTTCCACCATTGTACTTAGAACCAAAGTTTATCCGTCTAGTGAGATAAACATGGATTCTCTTAGTTGTCTACACTTTTTTCTTAGTCAAGCACTTTAATCATATTCTCCTTATTAGGATACATGATATGGATGCTTTGGTTTGGTAAGAAAAGCTTTTCATTTTGCCATTTTCCTTAGAATCAAAGTTTATTTCTCAAATAAGATGAATGTGGATTCTTAGAATAATCCCAATTCTTTTTATGATTGGGCACTGTATTCACAATCTTCTCATTGGGATGTATGATATTGATGCCTTGATTTGCAAAGAATAGTTTTTCTTGCCACCATTTTTCTTAAATCAAAGTTCATCCGACAAATGACACAAAGTTGGATTCTCGCAATAATCTTTATTCCTTTCATGATTGAGCACTATAATCATGTCCTCCTCATTGGGATACAAGATATTGATGCTTTGGTTTGGCAAAAAAAGTTTTTTTTTTTCCATTATTTTCTTTGGAGTTAAAGTTCATCCATCAAATAGGATAAATATGGATTCTAGCAACGATCCTTTTTTTCATGATTAAGCACTATAATCACATTCTTCTTAATGCAGTACCTGATATTGATGCTTTTGTTTTGCAAAAAAAGCTTTTCTTTCCTCTATTTTCCTTATAGTCAAAGTTCATCCATCGAATAGGACAAATGTAGATCCTCGTAATAATCTTTATTCTTTTCATGATTGGGCATTATAATCATATTTTTCTCATTGGGATACATGATATTAAGGCTTTGGTTTGGCAATAAAAGCTTTACTTTCAATCATTTTCCTTAGAATCAGAGTCAGTCCAACACTGGGACAAAAATGGATTCTCGTAATAATCTTCATTATTCTCATGATTGAGCACTATAACCATGTTCTTCTCATTATGATAAACAATCTTGATGCTTTGGTTTGGCAAGAAAAGCTTTTCCTTCCTCTATTTTCACTATAATTAAAGTTCTTCCGTTAAATGAGATGAATGTGGATTCTCTTAATAATCTCCACCCTTTTCATGATTGGGCACTACAATCCCATTATTCTCATTGGGATACATGATTTTGATGCCCTTGTTTGGCAAAAAAAGCTTTTCTTTTTGCTATTTTGCTTAGAATCAAAGTTCATCCGTTAAATGAGATAAACATAGATTCTCATAATAATCTCCATTTTTTTTCATGATTAGGCGCTATAATCACATTCTCCTTAATGGGATGCATGATACTAATGCCTAGCTTTTCTTGCCTTCATTTTGCTTAAACTTAAAGTTCATTCGTCAAATAAGATAAATATGGATTCTTATAATAATCTCCATACTTTTCATGATTGGGCACCATAATCATATTCTTCTTACTGGGATACATGATATTGATGTTTTGGTTTGGTAAGAAAAGCTTTTCTTTCCACTATTTTCTTAAGAATCTAAGTTTATCTGTCAAATGAGACAAACTAGGATTCTCATAATAATCTCCATTCTTTTTGCATTTGGGCACCATGATCATGCTCTCCTTATTAGGATACAAAATATTGATGCTTTGGTTTGGCAAGAAAAGGTTTTTGTTCTCTATTTTCCTAAGAATCAAAGTTCATCCGTCAAATGAGATAAACTAGGATTCTCATAATAATCACCATTCTTTTCGCAATTATGTGTTATGATCAAGCTCTGCTCATTGGAATACAAAATATTGATGTTTTAGTTTGGCAACGAAAGCTTTTTTTTCAATCATTTTTTTTGGAATCAAAGTTTGTTCATCTAGTGAGACAAACATGGATTCTTGTAATAATCTACACTCATTTCTCAATAGGGCACGTTAATCACATTCTCATCATTAGGGTACATGCTATTAATGCTTTGGTTTACAAGAAAAGCTTTTATTTTCACCATTTTCCTTAGAATCAAAGTTTGTCTATCAAATAACATGAACATGGATTCTTGAAATAGTCTCAATTCTTTTTATAATTGGGCACTATAATCACATTTGCCTTATTGGAATACATGATATTGAAGCCTTGGTTTGCATAGAATAGCTTTTCTTTCTGCCATTTTGCTTAGAATCAAAGTTTATCTGGCAAATGAGACAAAGTTGTATTCTTGCAATAATCTTTATTCCTTTCATGATTGAGCACTATAATCACATTCTCCTCATTAGGATACAAGTTATTGATGCTTTGGTTTGGCAAGAAAAGCTTTTTTTCCATTATTTTCCTCAGAATCAAAGTTCATCTATCAAATGGGATAAATATAGATTTTTGCGATAATCTTCATTCTTTTCGGGATTAAAAATGATAATCACATTCTTCTCATTATGATACACGATATTAATGCTTTGGTTTTACAAGAAAAGCTTTTTTTTCCCTTTATTTTCCTTAGAATCAAAGTTTGTTTGTAAAATGGGACAAATGTGGATGCTTATAATAATCTTCATTCTTCTGTGATTGAACACTATAATCATATTTTTCTCATTAGGATAAACGATCTTAATGCTTTGGTTTGGCAAGAAAAGTTTTTCTTTCCTCTATTTTCCATTGAATCTAAGTGTAGACACCGTATTTTGTCCGGGCTAATTTTTTTTAACAATCTGGAGCATCGACGCAAGAGGGGACGTTGTCGCCCGGCGAAAAAGCTTTTAAGGATGTCAAGAAGGCCTAGAGATCATATCAAAGGTAAATACAAAGATGTGGC
>JBBYHO010325243.1:0-29435 GCA_038382025.1 Adansonia gregorii | reverse complement strand
ATACTAATCTTGAAAATATTTAAACACAAGCTAATTAAGCTTAAGTTTTAGTTATATCAAAACTAAGATTAATTCAAGCTAATATAGCTAACAGTGGTGTTGGTGTATACCCTTGAACCAATCGAAATTGGACATGGGATACATGATTAAATAACAATATACATGCAACTAGGTTAGAGTAACATAGGTTTTCCTTTATGTTTGGTGTGATTGACACACATATAAGAACTAATTGGATAAAGCCCTTAAAATACAATGGCCTTGCAAAGATAGTAATGAGTAATAATGATGAGATCCTTATGCATCAAAGTCATGTTTCTAAGAATGCTTTTAGTCATTGTATTGTCAAGACGGGCATTGACAATGCATAAGGACTAGTATAAGCTAAGCTTTTGTGCATCAGATGCATGCAACTAATTAATCCCATAGAAGTTGAAATACGCTAGATACTTAGGGATAGCATATGGTTTTTGTTTTATGGAAATAAGTTCAGTGAACATAGATTGAAAGAGAACTCCATTTGATATAAGTCACTCAAGTGTCTATGAAAGATTATTGCTATGTACCCTTTTTCAATGATCAAACAAAGCGTGCACGACTTAAAAAATATATGGTGTGGTTATATTGGTTGGAGCCTTTAGGTTATCCCTTGATCATGATTGAATTATGCATAGTAATATGAAACCAAAAAAGACCTTCAGGTGAATCGCTCATCCAAATAGTCTTGGAAGACTACCAAAAAGTAGCTATAAATTTAGAATCTCCACCAATCATTTTAGGCTAGGCAAGATTAAATGCTTATTGAAAGCAATATTTTAAGTTTTAAAACTCGAAACATCGATTTTGAGGTCTGCAAAGTTCATAGATTTGTTGATTAGGTTCTGGTGTTGGTTAAGCATCAAGAAGGATAAGCAACACCAAAGTGCTCGAAATTGGTACTCGCTAACCATATCTCACTTTGGTTTTAGTTAATCAATTCCACTTTATCATTATTTTAAAATAATTCCCTCTAATTTTTTTGTAAAAATTATAGATTTTGATTTTGAAAAAAAAAATTTGATCACCTACACATCTCAGAGTTGTGGGAACATAGGGACTTTCTATGAAAATAATTTCCAAATTAAGTTTTCAAAATTTTTTGTGTTAAGCACTAAAGAGATACCAACGAAAAACATTGCCTTAAATTTTTTTTTTGAAAAATAATTTAAAAATATAAGTGCACAATGATCATTACAAAGCAAAATGTGTTAATAAGATGAAAAAGAATATAATAACATTGCATAAGAATAAACATACAAAAACATAAAAAGAAAGGATGATTGGAACATATCTCATAATTGTCTTTGATTATTGGGAATAATTAGAATGACAATTTTGAGATGCATTGCATTCATTAAAAACTTGAGGGATAGAAAAAAAGAGGTTTTAATTAGCAAACTTTGGGTGTCTACAAGAAAGAAATTAAATTTTTAATGAAATTTGAAAAGCACGGTTCGAGTATCCTCTTGGAAGGTGGTGTTGGAGTATCCCTAATGGTGATGATTTGAATGTGTTTAAAAGATATTATTGATTAAAAAACACAAAAAGTTTTAGGAGAGAGAAAATTCAGATTTAATGTGAAAGGCAAGGTTCAAGTATACCTTTGAAATGTAAGGTTGAAGTATCCCTAAAAGCAAAATTTATCTTTAAAAAAGTTTTAATTAGTTTTCTTGAAAAGATCTGAGAGAAAATTCAAGTTTTGATTGAAAATAAGGGTTGGATTATCTCTTTAGAGAACAGGATTAGAGTGTCCGTAAAAGTGAAATTTTTGATATTTATGGAGAAAAGAAATATTTTGGTGAAAAAGGTATTTTGAGAATAGAAATTAAGAATTTGAATAAAATTATTTTTTGTTTTAGCCTTGATAAGAGCCTAAAGGATTTGCATTGTAGTATGAGATGCTATGGGGAGTCAAACAGATGCATTTTGAGATATTTGAATGTCTTGATAAAGGTGGTTTGGGGAATCGAGTTAATTTTAATTCTAATAATAGGGAATGACATTGCGTTATCTCTTTTCCCAAATTTATTTTGGGTTTATCTGAAGGCTTTAAAGGGTGAACGAGGTGTTGTTAGAAAGGTAACTTGACAAGGATTAATACAAAAATATTTCAGAATCCTATAAATCAAATTCTAGGTGAAATTAATTTTCAAAATTAGGTTTGTTTCGACCCTGGTAGCATATGCAGAGGAAAAGGTGCATTGGACATTAGAAAATAGTCCTAGACTCATTTGGTATTTTTAAATCACAAACGATACCTTTCAAGGAAAAGAATTGCACAAAATGTCTAGGAAAAACATTTAAAAAATTTAGAAAAAAAATTTAGTGGGCTAAAATGGCTCAAACAAAATGCAGTTTGCTAGTTCTATGGGTTTAGGATAGCAAGGGTTCAAAAATCCTAACTCCCTCATCTAGAATGGTACGGGTGCAAACAAGACACCATTAAAAAGGTAATTCAATATTCTTTCAAGAAAAAAATTACAAAATTCTAAAAAAAGGTGTTTATTCTTAAAAACAATTTATTTAATGGTGGGCACAATGCTATTACAGCAAAAATAAGGGAGTTTTTTCATTATTTTCGAGTTTCTTACAACTAAACTCAAGCCAAGGATGTCTAAACATCTGTGACAGAGAGAAAAAGGTGACATAGGCATCATAAGTTCATTCCATATGCTTAGAGTAGTTTGGGACAATGAAATAACTCGTTGACCATGTCATAAGTAAGCATATTAAACTAAAGACCACGACTTAATATTTTTTAGCAAATAAAAAGGTTATTTTCCTAAGAAAAGAACATTTTTTCGACCATGAATCTAGACTTGGAAAGTTTGATTTGTCCCTAAGATTGAAGGATTATTTTAGCAAAAATATTAAATCCATGCTAGTTTCCATTAATTGGGGGTGGCATTGATAGTTTTGGAAAATCATAGTTTTTGCAACAAACAAGTAAGCATTTTGACAAAAAGATTGTGAATTAGATGCAACATACATAATAATGAACATGGACAACACATTCAAACAGATAAAGATAATATTTTGACAATGGAAAAAGTGGCAAAAAAGTAAAATGATGATAAGTATGATGCGTGAAGATGTCAACCTCATGAATAAATCTAGAATCAAGCCATGTGTGATGGTGTAAACATGTTTAACAAAAAAAAAACATGTTGGAATTTTCAAGATGACATTATTGTTTCATAAAACCTACCAAGATGTAAGAAAATGCATGAAGATACTCCAAATAAGTTAAGGTGAAGATTATAACATGCATTGAATATTTGAAAGTGGATAAAACATACCAAACATGCATGAGCAAAGGCCGTTTTGATGGTGAATGTAAAACATGGCACATTTGGTCATTCAAGCAACGTGAAAATATCAAAAGATCATCAAAGAAAAAACCTAAGACTGCCACATCCAAGGCCATAACAATGTATGAGAGTCCTAAGTTGGTCATGGCGACATGAATGGCTTACTAGAATGATACAACTGATGCATATATAAATAAATGAAGTAAGGTAGAGACAATATACCAAAAAGCTTTGAACTTTCACATTTACTTAGAGTATTGACTTTAAGCTCAATTTCTTCTTTCTCGTTACTATCAGTTAGCAAGAAAAGGATACAAAAAGAAAAGCTTTTGATTATGGTATGGATGAAAGAGAGTTTTTAAGTGTGAAAGGAAAAAAAAGGTTTTTGGAGGTTTTTCTAAGGAAATAAGGGAATCCTACGAGACTAAAGGAGTGCTTGCAATGCAACAGATCATGTGTATCTCTTTGTTAAGCCAAACTTAGTCTTTTATAGTCCAAGGTTCAGCCAATGCATTTTGGAGCTAAAACAAGGGCATTTTTGGTCTTTCCCCATGTACTTTATGTTAGCCTTGTTTACAATATTTAGTTGGCTGAAATTTTGTTGGCTAAAATTTCATTGGCTGAAATATTATAGCCCAAGGTTCAGCTAATGCATTTTGGAGCAACGAGGCTGTAATAATCTGCAACTAAAGAAAGTCGAGTATGCCCTTTAGCAAACCATATATTTCATGGAAATGTCTTATATTTAAATAGTTTTGGGCCTCAAAATTTGTCTAAAGCTGAGGCCTATTTTGCATACTGATGATTTTTGGTGCAAAAACATGTTTGAGTTGGATTTTTAAATGAATGGTGCCAAGGCTAAAAAATGACTCGAACTGGCAAAAATGCCTTGGTGTATCCATACAAAACATTTTATATCAAGACACAAGGCAACTTTTGCCCATGAGTATTGATACAATGAAATATGCATCGATACCAAGAGCAAAAAATTATTTTTAGTCTTGAGTCTTGGAGGCCTATATCAATACTACAAAGGCTTGTATTGATACTCTTCCAGGGTATAGATATATTTGGCCAAATATCATAATTTTGGCTTTTGCCAACTTTTGTATCAATGTAAACATGCTAAGTATTAATACCACACTTTCGATATCGATATCGAACCCTCTCTTTTCGATACTACATGTGAAAATTTGAAGTTTTAGTGATGTAAGGACTTGGTATCAATAGCTATCCACTGATATGACTTGCATATACCTTTAACTTTTTGAATACCTCACCCTGATCAAAAATAATGGGAAATTAACTTGTTCTCATCTATATGACTCCAATAATGCTCAGAATAATGACTTCTGATTCTCATAAGATGGCTCGAACAAAATAAGATGTCTACAAAGATGTTTTTATAGGCGAGTCATATATATTAGTCCTTAGACTTATGATACCGGGTCATTTTATATGTGGAGTATCATATTTAGAGATCTTCATGAATGGGTCCACAATGGATGGATGCCAAAATAAGGTAGTTTTAGTTCTTATATGAAACATAGTAAAGATAAATAAAGGATCTAGAGAGGATTCAGCACTTTAAGTGATATTGAGACATATCTCAAATGATTTTGACTATGGTTAATTTGATTAAAGTCTTTGGCCAGAGCATAACAAATTATAAACAATAGTTTCCCATAGATTCATGACCATTAATCATCAGTTACAAGGTCTAACATGAATAAAGGTTTGAGTAGACACCGCATCATGCTTATCCAGAATCTATTATATTTGCTGAAAGAACCATAATGCATTGGTGGGCTAGTTACTAAAAGGTTTCTACAAGGTTATACTAACTCTTCAACATTTGAATGGTCATGATAGGATGCTAGATCCCACTCTTAACATATGAACATGATTAATAAGATTATTTATGTTCATTTCTAACATGTTGAGAACCTAATGGGTCACACACATTAAGGTAGACTTGTTGGATTAAATGCAGGATTTAATTAAGTAGGACTTAATTAAATAAAAGGTAATTTAAATGAAGGACTTAATTGAACAGTTCAATTATCTTAGACAATATTAGATTTATTAAATCTAGATTTTTTTGTCTAATTAAGACATTAATAATATCATTGTCTTATTAAAAGACTGTCTAAATTAAGACATAAATTTTAAAAGTGTACAAATATTAGTTGTAGTTGAAATAGGATTTCACCTAGACTTAGGATTTGATTGAGAATCAAATTTCCTATCCCATTAATTTATGTATTATCCTTTCTAATATTATTATAATATTAATTATTTGATAATTAATATTAAATAATATTAATTAAGTTAAAAATAGTTTTAACTAAATTAAGGATTTTATAATGACAAAATCCATAAGGATGTGTATGTATTAGCTAACATTTGTTTCCAAATTATTTATTTAATATTTTATAATTATTTTATAATTATATTTATTTAAATAAATATTGTTTATCTATTTAGATGAATAAAGAATTAAATTAATTAGATTAAATTCATGGAAGCATAAGTCAGGCTTAATTAACCATAATATGCCAAACCCTAAACTGGCCTAAGCTTGTTGGGCAAAATTTTTAGGCTCGATAGCTAGGGAAATTCAACCAAGATGGATGGAAGGTTGGCTGACAATTTAATTAACCTAAAACAAGGAAAATAAGTTCAACTCGTTTCGAAAGTTTTAACTAGGTTAAAACTTTTCCATTCTAAATCCAAATAGAAGCAAGATTGAGTTAGTATGTAAAGATATGATGGCCTAACGACTTCAATGAGAGTTTAACCTAATTTTGATAGGAGGCTACTAAATATCTTGGGAGAATAAATTTTATTAGATAAAAAGATAGTTTTCCTGCCTATGCAAAACCTTAATGTTGAGCCATTTCCCTGAAACACTTTGAGCTTGGCGTAAACTTTCTTCATTCTTTCTTCATGGTTTTTAATTAATTCGTGATTTAAAGTTATCTTTGGTTTGAGGACTAAGAACCTTTCTAACTAGCACTAAAGAGCCATTGGGTTTTCTTTAAACTTGTAATTATGGTCAAGAAAGTTACCATCTTGAATGTCACTTTGAATCATTTCTTGGAAGCACCTAATCTGATTTTCTAGCACTTGAAATAGCCCCTAGACATCATTCAAAGGTGGTGGTCAAAGGCTATTGGCATGGCCAAAAAGATTGCCTAAACTTAAGGCACTACTTATTAAAGGCCTACTTTCGTTGGAACTAGTTTTTTAGTGGGAGTGAAATTCTTTAAAATTAGACATCAAATTCCTTAAACTATGGAAATAGTTTAAGTTGGACTAGATAAAGAGTTATCTAATAAAACTTGGCTCCTAAAAGTTAGGAATATTTTAAGAGTTTTAATTCAACTAGGATTCTTTAAATAAACATGTTTTAAAAGAATCAAAATTTAGAAACTTGTTTTCTTAAATTGTTTAATTAAATAGGTTACTTTAATTTTATTTCTTTAAATATGTTAATTTTGGAAACCTAATTTAAGCATGCAAATAAAAGTATTTGCTTTTGTTAAGACAAATTACCTAAAGGTTAGGTAAATGTCTGATTTAAGACTAGCATCCTATATGTTAGGAATAAGATTAAAATGTTTAAACACTATATGTCAATTCTTATAAATGCTTTGTTGAATGGGATAAATTTGTTTATACATGCATGATATACATTTAATTACAATGTGACATTAACTATACATTATTAGTATGCTATAATAGTTAAAGCATGAATGATGATTATGAACTTAGACCTTAGCTTGACTAGGTTATGGATGGTTAATTTTATTTAAGGTCTGCATACCTTGCCTTATCTCTTTATTATCCGGGATTGTAAAGTTCACCTCTCATCTTGTTCCTATTGAATGTAACTCGAGGTTTCTTCAAACTCATGTACTTGTTACAAAGTTAGAGATCTAGGATTAGGTTGCATTAGAGAATTTATGTACTCTAAGATGTAAAGCAAATGATGCCAAGATGAACTTTAAAGAGATTACTATGAAAATTTATGTGATATGCAAATGGTATCCCTAGGAAATTGACCATTCAGTTTCCTAAGGGCTCAAGGAAACTAGTTTAAATAAAAGTCCATTTTCATCCTACTTTTTACATAAGATGACCTATTATCACAAGTCTAAGGATTAATATACATGACTGGCATATGAGAACATATTTCATAGGCACTTGAGTGATCTATACCAAATAGAGTTCTCATGCATGCCATGTTTAGTGAATTTGTTTCCACAAAACAAGCACCCATATGCTATCTATAAGTATCTTTATACTTCAACGTCTATGAGATCAAAGGGTTGCATGCATCAAATAAATAAAGGCTTAGCATATACAATCGTGCATTGTCAATACCCGATCTTGACAATATGATGACTAGAAATGTTTTTAAAAACATGGCTTTGATGCATAAGGATCTTATCATTATAACTTATTACTAACTTTGTAAGGTCATTATGGGATTCATCTAAATATTGTTAGCATGATCGTCAATGATGCCACTAACATGAAGAAAAACCTTGAATCACTAACATAAGTGACTGTTTTGCATTATTTGTTATTGTTATACGCCTCATGAAATCCAATTGGCTCTAAAGCATATACCAACATTAACTAGGTTAACTTTTACATTTCAGATACAAGTAGAAGTAGGAATGTGCTAGTATATATATAGATATGATGGCTAAATGTTTGTACGAGAGTTTCAACCTAATTTTGATATAGGGGGCTACTGGATATCTTAAGAGAATATATTTTATTACATAAAAAGATAATTTTCTTTAACAATATTCCCACCTTCATAAAACTTTAGTGTTGCATCACCTTCTTGAGCCACTTTGAGCTTAGGGCGAACTTGCTTCATTCTTTATTCATGGTTCCTAATTCATTCAAGATTTAAAGTTACCTTTTGGTTAAGGGTTAACAACCTTTCTAGCTGGCATTGGAAAATCATCAGTCTTCAAGAAGGTTTTAACAAATATCTATGTGGATAACCATTAAAGGTAAGATATTTATGCTATTTGTAGTGTTCAAGATTCTTTCAAGAAGCCTACTTTTTGGAATTTTTTGTGTTTAGATTTCAACATCCGAAATCCAAGTAACTTTTAAACATAGGGGTGGTTAAATCTTGGTTTAAAATTTTCAAGATTATTACATGTAAATCCCTCATCAAAGATCCATAGAAAAATCTAGCTGTTTCTATGTTTACTACTTGCGCTGCGATCTTCTTTATGTTTCATTGATTTTTAAAATCCAATATATGCATGAGGCCAAGCATTAGAAGGATATGATGAGCATCCCTTCATGTGGCAGAAGGAAATTGCATTAGTAAAATCCATAATCATCCAAGTTGAAAGCATGATAGTAGATTTATTTTATGCAAAAAAATAAATATGCTATGCATGCTAATAAAGATGGGACCAAGTAAAATGAATAATGAAATTCTTCATACAATACTGAGTCAAATGCTTTGCATGATAAAGTCACCTTTATTTATTCATAACAAGATAGTTAAGTTTCAACCATAAGAGGCTTGTTGAGCCATTTAAAGTCAAATTGCCATCTGAGCTACTTGAGTTATGAATGATGAGTTTTACTAAATTAATACCATGTTGTTTGCACATGTACAACTTGATCGCATAGTATTAGTGATAAAGGTTAGGTGGAAGGCATATGATGCATTTAGACAAAGAGTTGTCACCTAATTGATTTAGGAGTTGCATAGAGATAAAATTAATAAGTTATGTTACCTACCCAAATGGGATTGCTATGATTTGTTAAGTCACTTAAGGCTTCAACTATTAAAAAGTGTCCCGGCCTATTAGAAATACCTTGAATAGATTTTTGGATAATAATAAGGGCTATTATTTCAAAAAAATAGTGGGAAGGCCTATAAAGAGTTAGTGCCTTATCATTATCGGTTTAATACATGAATAATTAATCAATACTTGTTTTCATACTAGGCTGTTGACAATGGTATTTACAATAATAGTTTTGCAAGGCATACGTGATGCCATTAGCCAAAATGTTTGGACTATTGTGATAAATTAAGAACTGTTCTTAACATATGGAAGGTTACTGACTTCCAGTTTAACATAATAAAGTTTATTTACTCTATTATTCCTTTAATCACTTAGAGAATTAATCCAAGATGTGGATCTCACTTGTATGGAGACATAAGTCTATTAAAAAGTAGTTGATAATTACATTCTAATAAGGTGGTTTGAAGAATAAGCAAAAGTTACAATTGCTACCATTATAGCCTATACTTTCCATCACCTTTTTAAATGACCTTAAAACTAAAAGAATGTCTTTGCGTTCCTAGATTTTCTACAAATATTATTTCAATTTCATACCTCACTTCTAATAATGGTTTTGATTTTAGGATGAAAGACAATGTTGCTCGAACATCTTAAATGACATGGTCTTTAGATCGGCCACATTATAGATGGGCAATTTTTAATGGATCCTAAAATGCTTATGTTCAAAATAAATGTGAAAAAAGCAAAGAAAGATGATCCAACAAAGACCTATATCTAAGATATAAGAAATCCCAAGATCACGATCAAATAGATTACAAAAAAATTAAATCAAATTAAATAAATAGCAGGTAAACATAAAAAAATACTGAGACTCTCTAAATCAGATCATCTTGCATAGTTTTTTATCATCTTTCAAATTAAGAACTTAAATAATAATTTAAGAATTTTCATACTTCAATCTAGAGATATCTTGGAGTATTTCCATGACCACAAGAAATTGTACACCAAGCCTGACTATTGCACTAAAGTTTTCAAAGTGTTCAGCCTCTAATAGTTATTGATCAAGTGATTCCAAAAACCTTTAAAAGGGAAAGGCTTTATTTACTGAGAGCCGAGCTAGCAGCTTAGATTTCATAAATCTTGCCTTTGCCTTAGATTCCCTTGATTCAATAATCAAAAGGATCACAGAAAGCAAATTTTCTATTAATATAAGCTATTTTGCACCAACTCCCTTATGGAAGTAGGGAGAAAACGAAGCAAGCTTTTTGGGAAGATGATTTAGCACAAAGAGAAGCAAACTTACTCCTTAGGGGTAGTAACATAAGATTGGATAACCATTTCAACTTTTGGTTAATTTGTAGTTTAGTCCTTAGCACACTTGGACTAATACAAATTGGGCCTAAGTAACTTTTATTTATACGAGGTATAAAGTGGTCTCATTTTAATTTTTACTAATCAACCTTATGTGTGACCCATTGGGCCTCTATCATATTGAAAATAAATATAAATTACCTAATTGATATTTATAAACCAAGATTGGTGTCCAGTAATACATTATGGCCACCTAACATACAAGAAATATCAATATGGTTTTCACAAGCACTTTAGTGCATAGTATCTCTATGTAATTCAATCTTTTCATCATATATCTTGAAAGTAGCAAGAGCATAGTTCAGTATCTACTCTTAACCATTTCCATATTAGTATGCAACCTTTATGTCTTAACTCCATAATCAATATTGCCTTAACTAAGAACTTTGAATTAACATGGTTTAAGTACATCTGAGATGTCTCCTCATTCACTTAGGGTGATGAATCCTCTCTATACCACTCATTCATATTTAGTGTACTTCATGCCATACCAAAACTACCTACCACAGGCATCTATCTATTGTGGACCAATTCATAATGATATATAAGTATAAAACATCGCATATAAGATGACCCGGTGTCATAAATCTAAAGATCACTTACATTGTTGACACATCAGAGTATTTCTATAGATAATTGAGTGAAATACCACATGAAACTCTCAGAACGAGTCATGTTCAATGAACTTGTTGTACTTAACAAGAACCTTTATGCTATCACCATGTATCTTTATACTTCAACTTATGAGATCAGTATCATGCATCAAATGCATAGAGGCCTAACATATACCAGTCTCCATGCATTGTCAATGCCCCGTCTTGACAATTTGATAATCAGGAACATTTTTAGAGGCACGGATTTAATGTATAAAGATCTCACAATTACAACTTTTTGCAAGGCTAATATGTTTTATGAGCTTTATCTTCATAAGTTATTTGTAATAATTATCAAATAATTTCTTATAGATAAAAAATATTCCTTTAAAATTAATAAAATATAATATCTCTTTACACAAAATCGCTAAATGCTATTGCCTTATAAGTCAAAGCAATTGGCTTGTAGGCTTACACAACATAGCAGTGCAGGCTTAGGCATGTTAATGAAACTCAAGGATACAAGTTACATAAAAAAGGTTGGCTTTACCTATTTGATTATGACTCATATCGGACACATGAATGTTATCTTTTTAGCAAGTTAACCAGGACTCTTTTCACAGATAAGGGTGAAAAGGTTGGTGTCTTATTATGCTTAACACATATAGATGTATGTGGACTAATGAACACTATGCCTACAAATGGATATTCTTACTTCATTACCTATACCAACAATCATTCTAGGTATGGCTATTGGTACTTAATGAAGGACAAGTCACAAACATTTGAAAAGTTTAAAGAGTTTAGGATTAAAGTAGAGAAATAAACTAGTAAGAGTATTTAACTCTTAGTTTTGATCAATAAGGAGAATACTTAACTCAAGAATTATAGGATTAGTAGACACCCCATTTTGTCTATGCCAATATTCAAGGCATTAAAGGTCAGCATCAAAAAGACCATTGAAGTTACTGAGAAAAGCATGGATCATCAGAGCATCAAAGATAAATTGTTTGGAGAGTCAAAGGTATGGAAAAATTCGTAGTTACATAAGAGTATGTCAATACATGACTTTTAGGTATCGATATAAGGCTTTCATATAATCAAAATCCTATAAATCCACTGCTTATATTAATGCTAGATGCTATTTATTAATAAAATTATTGATGGTATCGATATAGGTGGCCTTTATATTGATGCAAAATTATGTCAAAGCTAAAATTACTTTTTTGGCCAGCCGATATCGATACAAGGAATGATGATATCGATACCAAGCTTCACGTATTGATACTAGCTTCACAGTATTAATACAATGAGCAAAACTTTGTTTTAAGTACCAAACAAGAAGCATAGTATTGATAACTAGGCAAAAATTTGTTCCAAGTATCGATTCAAGAAGAAATTATATCAATACACCAAGGAATTTTTGCCTAGTTCATGCCATTTTTAACTCTTGCACCATTGATATAAAAACTTGATTTAAATACATTTTTGGTAACAAAAACCTTTAAAATTCATGCTAGGCCTTAACATTAGACTTATAATTTGGTTTAACAAATTTTTTAATTCTAAAATGGCTTGAAACTAGGATATTTTCATGAAATACATGGTTTGTAAGAGGGTATACTTGGCTTTTTTCTAGATATAGGCTACTGTAGCCCCTTTACTCTACCACCCTACTCATGGCAAACAATAAGATTTCAGCCAACTAGGCATAGTACCTAGGGCTATTATATAATACATGGAAAAAAAATTTAAAAATGCCCTTGCTTTAGCTTTAAAAACTTTGGCTGACCATATGCATATAAAAGATAAACAAAATGGATTCTTAATAGACATACATACTTCATAAACTCTCGCATACACACACTTCATACACTTTGACATACAGATTCATAGACATTCTCATTTTCACACTCTCTCAACACTCTTCTGCCATCATAAAAAACTAAAAACTTTTTTCACTCCTATAGCTCCCCAAGCCATCAACCTTCCTAAAACTTTTTTCCCTTATTTTCACCTTCCAAAATTCCCTCCATCAATACCATAACCAAAAAATCCCTCATTTCATTCCTTTCCTACTAATAAGTAGCAAAAGAGGGGACAAAAAAAGTTTAGAATTGAAGTTGGTTTCTATTCCAAAGGAAAAGCTAAGATTTAAGGCTTATTGGTATACTTTCCTCCTGTTACACTATTTATCTTTTGTTTTTCATGTTTTTCATCATGTTAGTGACCTTTTTGATGTTACCATAACCAGTTTATAACCCTCATGCATTTTTGTGGCTAGGACTTTAATGATCTTCTTGGTACCTTGATGCTGCTTGGGTGGCCAAACATGCCATGCATTATTTTTTTCCATTAAAACAACCCCCACTCATGCATTTCTTATCATGTTCCAAAATAATCCCATTTGTTTTCACATGTTCAACTCATGATTAAATGTTCATTCTAACTTCTTTTGAGCATCTTCATGGATTTTCTTGTATTTTTACATGTTTTATGGAATGCAATGCTATCTTGAAAATTCAAGCAATCTTCATAGCATTATTTTTTATGTCATTCATAAATCTAACATTTACATGCATGTTAATTGTCATCTTCTTATACATTTGTCATTCTTTCCATGTTAAAATGTCATCTTTGTTTGTTTAAATGTGTTGTCTATGTCCATCATTATGTATTTCACATTTATTTCATAATATGTTGTCAAAATGCTTGCTTGTTTACAATAAAAATCTAATTTTCAGAAAACACCCCCAAGTTAAATCTATGTTACCTTTAATAAATAGAGAATAACATGGATTTAATGTTTTTACTAAATTGGTCCTCTAATCTTAGGGATAAACCAACCTCTCTATGTTTTGATTCATGGTTAAATGAGGTGAGAAATTTTACTTTTTAAAATAAAATAGGCTTTTTACTTATTTTAAAAAGGTTATCCCTTGATCTTGAATTTAATATCTTTATTTAGGGCATGGTCAATGGGCTTGTAAATAAGCTTGTAAAGCCATGTCAGCCATTCCTTTCTATCAGGGACATTTGGATGTCCATGTCTCAAGTTTAGTCTCAAGAAAACCTAGAAAACCTAAAAAAAACTCTCTTGTTTTTGCCCTACCAGAACTATAGCTATAATTTAAAAAATCATTTCTGAGCTAAAAACATTCTTATGGAATTTCTTGACATTTTTATCTTTAAGGGCATTAAATTTCATTTCCAACATTCTTTTGTTTGTCCTCGGATCATTCTAGATGAAGGAGTTACGATTTTTCAAACCTTCACTAGTCAAAACACTTAGAATCGACAATTTTTGTATTCTATTTAAGCCATATTTTCCCACCTGATAATTTTTTTAATTTTTTAAAATATTTTTGAAAAAAAGTTCATGGAATTCTTACCTTAAAAAAGTATCATTTAAGTTTAAAAATTCTAAATAAGTACCAGGTGATTTTTCAAAGACCACCACACCCTTTTCCAACTGTCAAAGCTGAAACAAACCCAAATTCAAAAATTAATTTCACCTAGAAAACAATTTTTAATATTTTTGAAATATTTATATATCAATCCTCATCTAGTTAACTTTCCAATGGTACCTTATTTACCCTCTGAAGCCTTTGGATGAACCTAAAATAAATTCAAGAAGGGCAATAATGCAATGTAGTTCCTTATTTTGGATTCAAAGAATTAAACTAATATCTTGAACCACTTTATTGAGACATTCGAATGCCCCAAAACACATCTTATTGATTCCTCATAGAGTCGAGTGTATCAAAATGTGCCTACAAGGCTTAGATCAAGGCCAAACAAAAATTTAATTTTATCTTTTATTCAAATTATTGATTTTAATTTTAAAATGCTTATTTTCATTAAATATATATTCCTTCTATTTTTCAAAAAAAATCCTAAAAATTTTTATCTTTTGGGATACTCTAACACCATCCTTTAAGGGAACTCTGACCTTATTTTTTTCTAAACTCCATCACTAAGTTTCTTATCTTCAGGGATACTATAACCTTAATTTTTTGAAGGGATACTTCGACCCCATTTTTCAACCTTCAAAAAACCTAATTTTTCTCTCTCTAAGACTTCCTAAGGCCTTCTAATCAAAACTTTCTTTTTCATACCTCAAATGATCACTTAGTCCAAACACATATCAAAATTCTTATTTCGGTCCTAACATCACATGGTCAAGTCGATATATTCGAAACATAAAACATTAGTTGAGTAAGGCCCATTACTCATATCACAAGTAGTTCAATCAGAAGGGACTTGAATGACTCAACAAATCACTCATGGTCGAAAACTTAGGTATCTTATTATGAGTAATGGAAAGCATCTTTATCATGCATTGCATATGACTCAATATTGTACAAGGGATTTCTTTTGTTCATCTTAATTTAGGTCTCATCTTTAGTAGCATGCATAGTATATTATATTATCGCATAAAAATAAATATATTATCATGCATTCTACTTGGATGATTATGGACTTTACTAATGTAATCTCCTTAAGCCACCAAAGGAGATTACTTGATCAATTCCTAAGGGATTACAGATAAAGTCTTCGTAAGTCTTTTTGCAACCTCTCGAGGTTCATAGTGCCTTCACTTAGATCTCCATCTTTGGGTTACAAAATTTTTCTTAACTAATCCTAGTTTTACACATATTATAATCTAATTAAATTTATAATAAAGAAACCCCAAGTTACATTTGAAGGGAATTAGATGAGAAAAGAATTTTACATACCTAAAAAATAGAGACAAAGCAAGGTATGCGAACCCTATTTAAAAAATTAAATACACAAGAACAATAAACCATCCATAATCATATTAGGCTAAAGTCCATAACCATCTGAGAGATCCACAACATTTATGAATATACTTAAATAAATACTAACTAAGTTTTTAGTCACCAATTTTTAAGTCTCTTTAATCTTGTTTTAATTGATTAAGAAAAAAATTTCTTACATGATTAATTTTTTCCTAAACTTAATAGGACAAAACCTAATCCAATTGGGGTTAATTATTTAAATTGACATACTATCCAATCTTGTCTTAAACAATTTAAGATTAATAAATTGGAAATATTAGATTGGCGATAATTAGGAGATTTTATTGGAGTAGAATTCTATCTAAATAGAATCCTATTTTCGCCTAACTAGCTAACTTTAAGCTAGATAATTTTTTTTAATTGTAATATTATCTTTATCTTGGCTAATGATATCAAGCCTCAAAAGATAAACACCTAATAGGAACAAACTTTCTAAATCCGAAGAGTTTGGCTCAAAGGAAGACCTCAATCCTCCCGAGTTTGCCACCCCCTATAGTGGCTTCCTTTGGGCATTTGAATGTTGAGCCACTACTACTAGTTCACTAAAGTCTAAACCTCTAATTTTTACTACAAATTTTAGCATCACATGTTGCCATTAGTGCCATAAATTAAGGTGTTAAGAAGCTGGTCTGAACGTATCCATCAAGTATGTGCACATATGCCACCTGAATAGCACCAATTCAAAACATTTTTAAACCAGACCTTTTTTCATTTTTCCAACAAGTTTCATAAACTTTTCATGACTCTTCCAAGGTTAGAAAACATGGAAAACATTGCACCAAATAGCACCTAAAATTCTAAAATTTTTAGTTTGCTCAAAAACCACTAAACGAAAGTGATTTCTACACAAACAACATTCAAACATGGCTGATTAGATTTAACCACTATAAAAATATTTAAACTTATTTTAAAAAATTAAAATATGATTAAAAAAACAAATAATCAACTACTGGTGTAAGCCCTACAAGCCAATTCTTGTGGGTTGTAAGGCATTTTCATTTAGTGATTTCGTGTAATCAAACATTATATTCATTTAATGTTATAAAGTCTTTTTTATCCATAATGTGTAATTGTATAATTATTACAATGTAGATAAAGCTCACAAAACACATTATCCTTGTAAGAGAATTATAAAGAGTTACAATTATGAAATTCTTACTCTAAAAATGTTTTTAGTCATTGTAACATCAAGAAAGGGTGTTGACAATGCACAAATACTAGCATATATAAGCTCCATGCATTTGATACTTGCAACTGATTCATAAGTTGAAATATAAACATCCTTGGGGACATCACATTGGTGTTTGTTATGGTCATAAGTTCACTGAACATGACCTGCTATGAGAGTTCTATTTGGTATTTCACTCAAGGGTCTATGGAAATATTCTCATGCGTTAGCAGTATAAGTGATCCTTTGACTTATCACACCCAGTCATCTTATACGAGGAGTGCCATGCTTTGGTTCCATCATAAATAGGTCCATAATAGATGGATACTTATGGTAAGGTGGTTTTAGGTTGGCATGAATCATATGGTAGGTAAGTGTGTGGTCCAAAAAGAATTTATCACCCAAGTGATATCAAGGGACACATTTCACATGTACTTAGCCCGTATTAACTCAAAGTCCTTGGCCAAGGCAATATTAATTATGGAGTTGATACAAAAGGGTTGCATACTAACATAGAATGAGCTCAAAGTAGACACTGAACCAAGCTCTTGCAGATTCTAGGATATATGATGAAAGAATATTTATTACACTGAGATACTAAACATTGAAGGGCTTATCAAAACCATATTGACACTCCTCTCATGTTGGGTGGCCATGATGCATTGCCAGATGCCAATCTTGGTCTATAAATGTAAAATATTCTTTATTAGGCTATTTCATATTTATTACCAATATGATGGGGCCTACTAGGTCACACACATAAGGGTGATTACTAAAAGTTAAATAGAGACTGAGTTTATATGTCTACAAGTAATGGATACTTAGGCTAAATTTGAATAAGTTAAAAAAAGCAAGGGGCAAAATTATAATATTTTAGAAATTAAAATTTTAAACCCTAGGATTTATAAGCCCATGTTTTATGTCTCTTATAACTAAAGCGAAGTTTGAATTTAACTAAGGGAGACCAAAAGAAGGTTGGGTGACATCCTCCTAAACCTATGTGAAAGATTACGCCAACTCTTTTACAACAAGAGGAAAATAATTTTTTTTCTTTATTTTTATTATTAAATCAAGGTCTTTTTAAGTGCAATGGAAGGTTTATTGAAACCTACATTGCTAGCATAACTCTTGGCAACAAATTTTTTTCCTTATTGAAGGATTTTCAAGTCCCTTATGTGGATAACTATTAGAAACTAAATGCTTGGACAGCTTTGGTTTATGAGAATTAAGCTTAGTGTTTAGGGTCATGGAATTATTGGAAAACTTTTCAAGAATGAGGTACGTTAGAATCTTGAATAGTTCTTTAGGTTTATTGATCTGAAATACTAATCAAGATCTTGCAAGTCGATCCTATTTAGGGAGTCTCGAATTATCTTTGTTCACTGCCATGTTTATAAATTAGTTTATAAAATTTTGTAATCTGATTACTTGTAGCTTCATGATATCCTTCAAGTGGTATCATGAGCCTCCTTGCATTAATTCGATTAATCATGTGTTTTAGTTATTATCAATTAAAGATTTTGTTGTTTTGATGATATCTTGATCCACTGTTGAATTTAAAAATTACAGAAAATTGTTTCCTTTTTATTTTTAAATTTCCTTCAAGCTAACTCATGTTCATTATTCAAATTTAATTAATTAAAATATGATTTTTATTAACTAATTTGATATAGTCATTGGTTGACAATTTAGTATGGACTAGTACTACGTTGGTTATGTTTCGGTGTTTTGATGAGGCTGATTTTTTGGGCAGCCATTGCTGTGATTTTTTCCTTGATTTTCCACCTCGAAAGTGTCATGAAAAGTTCATAGCACTTGCAAAAAAAATCAGGTTAAAATTAAAGTTGAAAACACTCCTATCTTGAGCTAAAATAGGTACACTATATGTGCTTAAAGCTTGTGGCATCTTGTCTTCTTTCTTGGATCTTAGCATGGCACCAATGGCAGCAAAGAGTTGCTGTAAATTTGCCATATTTTCAGAGGCTTAGTGGGAGGAAGACAATAGTGTTTGAATTGGAATGGGATGGCTAAGATAGCTAAGCATGGAATAAAGTTCTAGTTGGATTAAGATTCAAGATTATGCTAATATAGTCTTATTTAGAGTAAGACTCTTCCAATTTTTTTCCTTGAGATTTAAAATCCGATATGATAAAATTAAAAGTAAACTTGAAAAAATAAAAAATGCTAAAAGTAAGCATGGTTGGCGCAATATACCTCCCTAAGAGGTTAAATACAGTTAAAACTCTTTATTCTTAAATTGTTAAAGATATAAATTGGAAAATATAATAAACATGGAATTGAAAATTAATTAATTTGATTAATAGAAAAAAATATATTTAATTTCTTTATAAAACCTATTTTGAATAGGATTTATTCTAATATGATTAAAATAAATGTTATTCATGTAAGAAAATTATTTTCTTAATTAAATTAAATATGGATATATTATTCAAGTATCAAAAATTGGTAACTTGAATTTAAAACACATATATATTTATAATTGTTGTGGATGTATGGGATCATTATGGTCTAGGCCTAATATGATTGTGGATGCATAGTTGATTCTTTTCGAATGTTTAATTTTTTAAATAAGGTATGTAAACCTTGCCTTATATCCATTTTTCTTGAGGTTGTAAAATTCTGTCTCATCTAAATCCCCTCGAATGTAACCCAACGTTTCATTATTGTAAATGTAATTACATTCTAATTATATAAATGTAAAATTAGGGTTAGTTGGGAAAGATTTTGTAACTCGAAGATGGAGATCTAAACAAAGGCACCATGAAGCCTATGAGGTTACAAGAAAGCTTTTGAAGACTTTATACGTAATCACCTAGGAATTGACCAAGCAATTTCCTTTGATGGCTCAAGGAAATTGCATTAAATTATAGTCCATAACCATTTAAGTATTATACATGATAGTAGATTTACTTTATGTGATATTATAAATGCTATGCATGCAAATATCATGAGACCTTAATTAAAGGATAAAATATACAAATGAAATCCCTTGTACAATATTGAGTCATGTGTTTCGCATGATAAAGACATATTTCATTAGATTATAACAAGATACCTAAGTTTCAACCATGAGGATTTGTTGGGCTATCCTTACGGTCTCTTCTGCCGAAACTACTTGAGTTATAATTAATGAGTTCTACTCAATGAATGTCATGTTGTCCGGATGCTTAAAAACTTAATAACATGGTGTTAAAGGTGATGGTTGGGCAAAATGCAAATGATTCATTTAGGCAAAGAGTTACCACCTAACTGATCAAGGAGAGATGTAATTGACAAACTATGTTACCTACCTAATTAGGCTTGTTGCAATTTCTTAGGCTATCCTCGAAGTTATAACATATTGAAAGGGGTCCCAGCCCACTAAAAATACCTTAAAGAGATTTTCAAATAACAATGAGGTCTATTATTTAAAAAAAATAGTGGGAACAACCAATAATAATTTAATACATTGGTTTAATACATGAATAACTAATAAATACCCTTTTTACAATAGGTTGTTGATAATGATATTTACATTAACTGCATTATGAGGCATACTTGATGCCTTTAGCCCAATGTGTTTGGACTGGTATATGAAATTGAGAAGTGTTCTCAATAAAAGGAAAGTAGTTGACCTTTACATGATTGAGTTGAATCAACTACCTAGATAATTGATTCTAGTTATGGATCACACTTATCGAATGACATATGACCATTAAAAAATAGAAAAGAGTTAGGCTCTAATAAGGTGATTCAAAGAATAGGCAATTGAAGCCACTATTATCGGAACCTATACCTTATCATTGCCCAAAAGCATGACCTTAGACCTAAAAGAATGCCTTTTTTTCCTAAATTGTCAAGAAATACCGTTTCAGTTTCATACCTCACTAACAATAATGATTTCAAAGTTAGAATCAAAGGCAAAACTTGTACCATCATTCTAAATGATATGGTCTACGAATTAGCCTTATTACAAAATGGGCTGTGTGCCTTGGATCTAGATATGCCTTTACTCAATATGGATATGAAGAAAGCAAAACGTAATGACCCAAGTAAAACCTATATCTTGCATTATAGACTTAGTCATATCAATGGTGTTGGGAATGTCCTAATGATGAAAGACATTTTGATGTATTTCATTAATTTGAATTGATTATTTATATATATATGTTTTAGTTTTTATTGTATTATTTCCATTCTATCCTCATTTAGATTTAATGTTAAAGTAAATGTAAGCAAATATGACTCATTGACTAACTATATTTAGACCATTAGAAGGTCGAATATAATATAGTTTATATGCGGGAAGATAGCATTCTAAGATAAGTAGTCAAAATTGATAGTCCATTGTCTATGGGCTTAATGTGAGCAATTAACTCGTGTTATGACTATTATGTCATCTAAATACAATTACGGAGATGGCTTGTCTTGGTTATCTAAAGCAGTTTTATTCTGAAGTAGAGACATATATATATATTACCTATTGGTGATATATTGGACAAGATCAAAGTGTAATCAATACATCAATAAGTCTGTTTACATGATTAATTCACTTTTGACGTTCAGTGGATATTACCTAATCCTGAATAAGTTATTGACTCCATATGTATAACTTGTATGCTTTGAAATTTCAATGGCTAAAGCGTCTTGAAGTAATAAGCGATTAGACCAGTTCGTTAGGCATATGATTTATACTCGATGAGAGCTTCACGTATAACTATGGAATTATAGCTCCCATAAAGAGTTAAGGTTATCCTCTTAGAAGGCATTATACAATATAGTGAAAATGAACGAAGCCTTGGTCCTTTGTATGTCAAATGATAAATTGTTCACATGTGGCGGATAATCATTTTCACATGGAGAGTAGAATGGAACTTTAAGAAAAGGTGATCAAGTACGTAAAATAGACTTTTAACCTTAAGTTGATCATAGATATCATATAAGGGAATTACACAAATGAGAAGATAAACCTTAAGCTTATATAATATGGCATATAATTAGGAGTGCAGTCTCAAGACTTTAATGGTATGACTCTGAGATTAATAATTAAGTGAATAATTATTTTGGACAAAATAATTAATACATAGACTATTAGAGCCTAATTATATATGTCCAATTGTTCTCTCTACTAGATAAACATAATTCTTTAACAGTTGGTCATTGATCCGAATATCTGGAGACAGAAGATTCCCAATATAGTGAAGTGGTACGCCAGATTCACTCACTTCAGGAGTGTGGACATTTTCTTCAATAAATAAATAAAAATGATTTTTTGGTATTATTTATTTAGAATATATATTTAATTTGATTTAATATTTATTTGGACAAGAATTAATAATTTAAATTAATCATATTTATCTTTCAATAAATATAAGAATTAATCTAAATTCAATAGATATGGGAAATTAATTATGTATACAATTAATTTAATATCTTTTAAGTCATGTTTAAATATTTTTTTATAAATTAAATACAATAATATTCTAAATAAATTAAAAAATTATTTTATTTATTTATTTTAATTTATGGTAAATTAATTATTTTGTTATAGTTTATTTTATTTTGATAATTAGTACAAAATTATTCTATTTAAAAAAATTACCATGATTTTATTTCAAATTAAAATTAGAGTTATGAAAAATTATCGGGTTGAATAAAATCAATATTTTTAATCAGAATTAACTAGTATTCAGATTAAACATGCTAAATTCCATAAAATAAATTTGGCCAAAATTTTGTCTGAGGACACTAGGGTGTAGGTTGAATTATAGTGGGCACCCATACTCGGGTTGGTGCCACATCTGGTTTTTTATGGAATTAATAAAATAATTATTTTATTTAAAATTAAAATTAGGGCTACCTTGTTATCTGACATAAACAAGAGGCTTATGCCTTGGGTTTTATTTTAGACTTTGGCGCTCAACCTAGAGGTTTTTAATCACAATATCCTGTGATTATAAACCTGGTGCCGTAAGGTGGTCATTAAGGAGAATCAAGCCATAAAAATCCAGAGTTGATTGAGATAATGAGTGCCCACATGCTCTGCCATGTAGGAATTAGAGAATAGTAGAGAAGGCTAGTTGGTTAAAGCTTTCACATATATCTAAGAATTCTTGGATGGCATCTTCAAATCTATAGCTTTGGTAACTGATTAAGATGGTTTTATTGTATATAACAACACGATTTAATATGAACAAATTAAAAATATTTAAAATTCCACTATGTATCTGACCAAATTTTCCAACAAATGAGACTCAAATAGCCAAGTTACATAAACAAGGTTATCTTGACCCATTTAATTATGAATCATATGGGACACGTGAATGTTGTCTCCTTCGCAAGATAACCAAGTCACCTTTCACTAATAAGTGTGATAGAGCTGCAGATTTATTGGGCCTTGTGTATACAAATGTGTCTGGTCTTATGAATACAATGGCTAGACAAGGGTATTCTTACTTCATTACCTTTACTAATAATTACCCAAGGTATTCGTACAAGTCTGAAGCTTTTGAAAAGTTCTAAGAATATAGGGTTGAAGTAAAAAAATAAACTAGCAAAAGTATTCTAGCTTTTAAATCCAATCGAAGAAGAGAATATTTAAGTCAAGCATTCTTGGGTCATTTGACAAAAAATGGCACTCTGTTGTAATAGACTCCACCCAAAACTCCTTAATGAAATGAAATGTCTAAAAGGAGAAATCAAACCCTTTTGGACACAGTTCATTCCATGATGTCTAAGGCAGACCTTTCTATATCCTTATAAGGATATGCCTTAAAAATTGTTGTTTATCTTCTAAAAAAGGTTCCATTCAAATTTGTGGATAGGACGCCATATGAGATATGGTATGGTAAAATACTAGTGTTGGCTTATCTTAAAATTTAGGGCTATCCAACTTATGTAAAGCAAACAATGATTGACAAGCTACTATCCAAACCAGTCAAATTAAATTTGTAGGGTATCCGAAAGAGTCATATGGATACTACTTTTATCACCTAACTGAACAAAAAGTGTTTCTAAAAAAGCACATAGTCTTATTAGAAAAAAGTTTCTACTACAAGAGTTTAGTAGGAGTGAAGTTGATCTTGAAAAAATTCAAGAACCATAAGTTCACATTTCTATAGAACTTGAACCAATGGTTATAGCATCAAATGCTCAACCTGCAGCTCAAGAGATACAACTAATCCATTAATCTGGTAGGATCAAGCAAGCTCTAGAGAGATACGAACCATTTCAAATATGTAAAGTCTGACATTGATTCTAATAAATGACTTAAAGCCATGAGATCCAAAATGGGTGTCATCGAAGTCAACCAAGTATGGACTTTTGATCCACCTGAAGAGATAAAACCCATGTGAGCAACGTAATCTTTAAGAGAAAGACTGGCATAAATGGCAATGTACAGATGTATAAGGCTAAATTAGTGGCAAAAGGTTATAATCAAGTAAAAGGCATTGATTATGAAGAACCCTTTTCACCAGTTACCACGGTAAAATGTGTTTGGATTTTGCTTGCTATAGCTGTATGTCATGATTATAAGATATGGTAGATGGATTTAAAAAGTGTATTCTTCAATGAGTATTTGCAAGAAGAAGTGTACATGACACAACCTAATGGTTTTATGTCCAATCTAAAATCCAAATCAAGTATCTAGACTAAAAAAGTCCATATATAGGCTAAAGTAACCTTCATAGAGTTAGAATAACAAATTTAATGAAGCAATTAAAACATTTGGCTTCATAAAGAATCCTGATAATCACGTGTCTATAAAAATATGAATATTTAAGTTATTATATTCTTAGTGCTATATGTTGATGACATATTACTCATAGGGAATAACATACCAATACTGTAGACCACTAAAGTCTAGTTTTTTAGGCAATTCTCTATAAAGGATTTGGAAGAAACAAGTATAAACTGGGTATTAAGATTTATAGAGTTAGATCAAAAAGATTGCTTAGCATATCTTAATCCACTTACACAGGTAAGGTGTTAAAGAGGTTTATCATGGAAAACTTTAAGAGAAGAAACTTGCTTATGGTACATGGTGCGCATTAACTTGAAATAGTTATGTCTTAAAACATTAGATGGAAGGACACATATGAAGGGTTGAACTTTTTGATAGGGGTTGTACCGATGCTAGCTTCCAATATGATTAGTTGATAGCTAATAGCAAAGAAGTTTTACATTTACATTCAATGGTGCTATAACCAGTTAGAAAGGTTCCAGACATGAAAAGACTATAGGCTCAATAACTCAGCTATATACATTCCTATGTGTAAAGCCATATTGGAGGAAGTTTGGATGGATAAGTTTATTTGATGAACTTGATGCGGTTTCGAGCATTGTTACTTGATAACAATAGAGTGCAAGTTAAGGAACCAAGGTCTCATCATAAATCCTAACACGTATTATGGCGATATCACATCATTAGAGATATTATAGAAAAGACATTACATTAGTATGGATGAGTACCTTCGAAGAGAACTTAGCTGATTCTTTTGCTAAAGTTCTATCCTAGTAGAAACATGATCTTCATATAAAAGGATAGGACTTAGATACATAGGTGATTGGCTTTAGTGCAAGTGGAGATTGTTAATTTAAGCCTTACAAGCCAATCGTTATGGCTTAGCCATTATCGTTTAGTGATTTCATGTAATCAAACACTATATTTAATTAAAATTATAAAGGTATTTCTTTATCAATAAGGTATAAGTGTATAACTGTTATAAATAACTTATATAGATAAAGCTTATGAAACATATTGGCCTTACAAGGGAATTGTAAAGAGCTATCCTTATGCATCAAAGTTGTATTTCTAAAAACATTCCTCATCATTTTATTATCAAGATAGGGCATTGATAATGCACAAAGATTGCCATATGTAAGCCCCTATGCATTTGAAACATGTAACTGATCTCATAAGTTTAAGTATAAAAATACCTGGTGATGTCATATGGGTGCTTGTTATGGTAACAAGTTCGTTGAGCATGACCCGCTATAAGAGTTTTATTTGGCATCTTACTCTAGTATCTATCAAAATACTCTCGTGTATCAGTAGTGTAAGTGATTCTTTGACTTGTAACACTAGCTGATCTCATATGAGGAGTGTCATACTTTGATTCCATCATGAATGGGTCCACAATAGATGTATGCTTATGGTAGGACGGTTTTGTGTGTGGCCTAAATCATATGATAGGTGAATGAGTGGTCCAAAGAGGATTCATTACCCCAAATGATATAAGGGGACATACCTCACATGTACCTCGCCCATGCTAACTCAAAGACCTTGGCCAAGGCAACATTAATTTTGGAGTTAACACATACTAGCATGGAATGAGCTAAGAATAGACATTGAGCTACGCTTCTGCTAACACTAGGATATATGATGAAAGGATATTTATTATACTAAGTACTAAACACTGAAGGGCTTGTCAAAACCATATAGCACTCCCTGCATATTAGGTAGCCATAATGCATTGCTAGATGCCAATCTTGGTCTATAAATATAAAATATTGTTTATTGGGCTATTTTATATTTATTTCCAATATGATAGGGGCCTAATAGGTCACATACATAAAGGGTATCATTAGAAATCAAACTGAGTCTGGGTTTATACGTCTAATATAGGTAATGGTTAGTTAATCCTAATTTGAATAAGTTCAAATAGGTCAAAGGCAAAATTGTATTTTCGTAGAAATTAAAATTTTAAATCTTAGTCTCTATAAGCCTATGTTTACCATCCCTTATAGTTAAAGGAAGCTTTGAATTTAGCTAAGGGAGACCAAAATAGGGTTAAGCGACATCCTCCTAGAATACTTATGAAAAATTGCACCAATTCCTTTGCAACAAAAGGAAAATCAAATTTCTTCTTCATTTTGATTACTAAATTAACATCTACTAAGTGCAAGGGAAGTTTTATTAAAATCTAAGCTACTAGCATGGCTCCCAGCAATAAAGTTTCTTCTTTATTGAAGCATTTTTAAGTTACATATATGGATAATCATTATAGGTTAGATGTTTCGATAGCTTTGGTTTATGACAATTAGGCTTAGTGTATCTTGTCATTAAGTCATGGAATTGCCAAAAAAAACTTTTCAAGCTAAAGGTATATTTGAATCTTGCACAGTTTTTTAAGTTTCTTGATCTAAAAGATCAATCAAGATCTTGTTAGTTGATCATGTTTAAGGAGTCTCGGATTATCTTTATTGTTTTTCCTTGCTGCATTGTTTATAAAATTTTATTATCTGATTCCTTACTGCCCCAAGATCTCCTATTAGTATGCTGCAGGTGTTTGAAAATTTTTTTAAAAAAATACAATGTGAAAATCACACCATAAAGACTAATCCAAAGGAAAACTACTTTACCATTGGCAGCCACGAAGTCCTAGATTGATGAAGGCTAATAAAGAGGCTTAAATAACACTTAAAGGATCTTATCTTAGGCATTAAATGCCTATGTTTGGATTTAGAGAAATTAGTTAATAAAAAATTTATTAAAACTAAAAACTTAGAGATAAGTATAGGAACATACTAAACAGCAGCAACAGATCATCTTAAATGCATCTTGACTAATCTCTATAAAACAAGAAGGCTAAAAATCTATTTTCATACCTCAATTCGAAGATGTCTATCGCATCAAATTAAAATAAACTCCACTTTAATCTTTTGCATCGAGCTTGATTGTTGCAACCCAAAGTTGTCCACATGTTCAACCTCTAATGTTGATCCATAAAAATGACTCAAAAATCCAAGGGAAAGACTCCTCTATGCCAAAATCCATGCTAAGTGATTAGGTTTCAGAAACCTTCCCTTATCAATCTCTCTATGTGCTAAAAATAAAAAAAAATTGGTAAAGAAACAATTTCCTATTGAAAGCTAAAGATAATAGCTTAAGAGAAACAAGGTGGCGTAAATTCATTTTTGAGAAGATGAAAAGTTGCCTCTAGCATTTTCATATCTTAGGGATAGCACAAAGTAGATTTTAAATTCCTAAGGTTTAATTTTTGCATAATTGCACTTTGGCCCCTCTTTTAACAATTTAAAAAACTTCCAATTAACTATTACTCTTTAGGTAATTTAAGCCCTTCAGTATACAATATCTCAGTATAATTCAATCATTTCATCATATATCCTGGAATAGTTAAAAGTTTGGTGCAATGTCTACTTTAACCTATTCCATATTAGTAAGCAACCCCCATGTGTTAACTTTATAATTGTATTGCCTTAGCCAAGGTCTTTATGTAAACACAGGTAAGGAACAATTGGAATATGTCCCTTTATGTCACTTGGGGTGATGAATCCTCTCTAGACCACTTATCCACCTTCAGTATTCTTCATATCATACCCAAAACCACCTTTATTTAGTATTCATTTATTGTGAACACATTGGCGATGATCTTTAAGCATGATAATTCATATACAACATAACTTAGTGTCACAAGTCTAAAGATCACTTATACTTCTAACACATGAGAGTATTTTCGTAGACACTTGAGTGAAATGCCAAATGAAAGTCTCATAGTAAGTCATGTTCAGTGAACTTGTTACCATAACAAGCACCCATATAATGTCCTCAAGTATCTCTATACTTTAACTTATGAGATTAGTCAAATACATCTTATGTATAGAGGCTTATATATGCTAGTGTTTGTGCATTATCAATGCCCTATCTTGCCAACATGATGACTAGGAATGTTTTTAGAAACATGACTTTGATGCATAGGCATCTCATAATTGTAACTCTTTACGATTCCCTTGCAAAGCCAACTTGCTTCATAAGCTTTGTCTACATAAGATATAAACTATTAATCATGTATTGATCTTATGGATAAAGAATACCTCATATTATATTAAACAAATATAATGAATGTTACATGAATTAACTAATAGCTAAGGTTTTACAAGCAAATCCAATTCGCTTATAGGGCTTACACTAACAAGTCTAGACTTATGCTTATCAAAATAGGCATGGAATATTTAAACTAATTAAACATACACAACAGAAAGTAAACAGAGAAAGACCTAAATTTCTTTAGAATCTTTGGCTAGAATCTATACGCAATAAATTTTGGCAATTTAAAACACAGATTTGATAGAGATCTTATCTACTCAAACACTTCTAACTCTGATTGTGATGATCCGTTAATCATCATTCCACAGCTTTGTTACTTCAATCTCTTGTTAAGGCCACAAGCAACATAAACATCCTACCTTTAACAGTGATCCATTTAGGTAGTTGTTAAAGCTTTCATAAAGATCTAATGTGTTAGCTATATTAGCTTTGAATTAATCTTAGTTTTGATATAACTAAAACTTAAGCTTAATTAGCTTGTGTT